>APFE030906143.1:81845-159016 GCA_000404065.3 Pinus taeda | reverse complement strand
TAGCTCTTGCCGCAGCTGTCACTTGGTCAGCTGGCACAAGTCCGCTAGGAGCTTAAGCCAACTTCTATGAGCTCTTAGAAGAATATTTTTAACTGATGGATGAAAGATAACTCAAAGTAGGCTAATCTACTTGCAGAAAGAAGCGAAAAGTGGAAAGGAAATGCAAACCCTAGCAAACCCTAGTTTTACCGACTAACCCTACTGGTGCAAGAAAAATGATGAAAGCTACAGAAATACATGCCATTGAATCTTAGAAAGGTAAAATGCATGTGACTAAGCTACTTCTGAAGTGAAATCTAAAAAGAAACATCTTTTTGTATTTTTGAGTAAGTTGGCAGAATTATTGTGCATGTGCTTTAACTGTTTTTGACTGTGCAGAGGTGGATTGGCGAAAGGAAATGCTTGCAGGAGGTTGGGAAGGTTAGAAGAGGGCCTAAGGAGTCCCTAGCACCCTTCCAGAGAGTTTCACAGAGTTTGGCTATCAAGAAACTGCTTTCGTGAGCTTCTACAGTAAGTCTGCAAGGGTTCTACAGGAAGTTCTGGGCTTTCTACAGGAAGTTATGTATTTCTAAAGGAAACATCCTGTAGAACCTTCGGGCGAGTCAAATTCAATTTTGGAGGGACATCTGAAGTTTGGAATCTATTTGTTAAGCCTGCAGTCACCCCTATTTCCATCCCTCACCTTTCTCCATCATTTTTTCCACCTCATTGTGCTTCTTTCCTAAAAACTGCGTGTTCTACAGGAAGTTCCTGTAGAAATTACAGGATTTCTACAGGAAGCTAGAAATGGACTTCAAAAAGGCAGTTTGGTAGACATGATAGCTTCCTCAAGGGTTCATAAGTTCTCCTAAAATCTTCAAACTCCTCCTCCATCATTTCCATGCCTGCATCATAGCCAAGCTCATTTTTTCTTACCATGCAAAAAACTGCAGAATGCTTGGAAGCAAAAATACATAGTGCTGAAATTTGTTTTTGCCCCAACTTGAAAACCATGCATCCATTTGCAAAACTGTTACATGGGGATTTGTATAGGGATGATGGCAACATGCCCGAGCAGTTTCAGCCAATTCCAGTGCACGATTTCCAAGAAATCAACCTCCATCACCTTCAACCATTTTTGCATTTTTTCCATATCCGTGCATCCGTTTCAAAACCTTATTCATGGGGAGATGCATATGGGTGATAGTAACCTACTCAAGAAGTTTCAGCCGATTCCGATGCATGGTTTCGAGAAATTGATCTTTGTAATCTTCAACCATTTTCCATTTTTCTTGAAATCTGTGCATCCATTGATCGCAATTTTCTCTGGGAGGTGCATCATGATGATAGGAACATGCTCATAAATTTTTAGATCGATCCGATCTATCATTTGGGAGCAATAGAGAAAACAAGTTTCTGCCCTGTGAAGATTCAACGTGAACGCCATGAGGTGAAAATTTGAACGTTGAAGTAGGCTCCTACAATGTAGATCCAGCCAGAGGATACCTACGCAAGAGAAATAACCACACATCAGACAAAAAAATCCTATAGCATAAAGGATCCAGGCATGCAGCAACGAAATATGAGCATGCAGCAGCAAAAAGGACATAGCAGCATGTTGACTTACAGGTATGTGTCTAAACCAGTTCCTCTATTTGCATCAATATGATTCGAAAGTGAATAAACAAATGAAATGGTGGGATTAAGCCAAGAAGCTAGCAAAGTTAACCTAACAGTGCCTTGTCCGGTTCTCTAGCGCTCAGCCGGAAATCATGCAGCATACGTATACAGTTAACTCACGTGGAATTAAAAAAACAGGGAGTGTTGGCCGTTTGAACTCCAGTGCAATTGATCAAGAAGAGAACATACAATTCATAAATAGCATTGTAGTCTGCATGTGGCCGCGTACCCTTGGCCACTTCACTCCCTCACCACGAATCATGCCGTAATTAAAAAATGCTTGCTGACTCTCACCACCTGCTGATTCATTTGCACCTGCAACGTTCTTAGCTGAAGTACGCGTCCTCTGCTCCCACAATCTGTTAACCTGTCGTCCTCCACCGATCTTTTTAGCTTGTTTCAAAATTCTCCCGCGTGCCGGGCTCGTTCATAGGCGCAGTGACATCCTTCAGAAGCCGACAAGAGTTCTACAGGAAGAAGTTCTACATGAAGTACGACATATCCTTTCGAAGCAGCGAAGCCTAGAATTTTCTTCATCGAGTTTGGAGTTATGAGAGAGGTAGACTCGAAAAAAACACTCTTCCATGCATGATACGTTCGAAAGGTGGTGAATTAAACTGTTTTGAATAAGACAGTATGAGACAAGTCTGCCTGTGAGTCAAAAATAGCAGCTGCCTGTGTGTAGCATGGAATTTCTCATTTGATTTTGTGTCAAAATTCTCCTCCACAGTTCCCGTTAAAAAATTTCCTCTTGTAGAAAAGATAAAGCACTGTGAGGGCTAACCTGTGCATGAAGAATTCGAATTTACATGGCTGTATGAGCGATGGGGATGAGAATTGAGCTCTGTGCCCTGTCTTTGGAAACCTAAGTCTTCCTTTTATACATGGATAGCCAAGTATTTGGGCAGCAAAAGTCTTGAAACCGGAGAATTGTTATTCATTGATATCAAACAACCAAGGAATTCTTCCTTGAGTCCAGGGGGAAACCATAAACAACATTTCCTTTTCTGACCAAAGCATAAGAAAAAGGGAGCACTCTCACCATGCCAGGGGGATTCATAATTCAGCATTATCCATGGTTATCATTTTAGGTTGCTGTGTGAACTTAGAAATGGAATTGATTTACCCCCAGAATGAAACTAAGCATTCCCTATTTTCTTCTTTAGTCACTGGTTGAACATGGGACAAAAATGAATGAAGGGATTCCAGACCAGTTGGCCCATCATAGGCTCATCAAATTATTAGTATAAGATGCCCTGCACACCTACACTGTCCCCATATCATGGGAAATCTTCCGAAATATGTCTCGGGATGAAAATATTAGAGTTTTGGCCGAAAATATCACCCCATCCAGTAGTGAGGAAGAAGAACACATTGAAAAAGGTGAGAAAACCAGTGATGAAGAAATGCAAGACATTCAGGCACAACAAGAACAGAGAAGAAAAGGAGAAATGGGCCAAATTGCTGAGCCTAAAATTGTGGGAGGAACAATGGCACAAACACCCAGGGAGAAACAGTTGCAGAGTAGAGCAGAGAGGACTGAAAAAGTCCACACAAAGGAGGGCACAACCAAGGAAACCACATAGAATTTGAAAGGAAAGACACACCACACCAAGCAGACCGAAACAGTTAAAACAGTTTCTACAGGAAGTATGAAAACAGTTTCTACAAGAAGCATGAAAACAACTGACAGAGTTTCTACTGGAAGTATAAAAACAGAGCAACAAAAGGAGAAATCACCTGAGATTTTGGCTAGGGAGGTAGCAGCCATGCTTGCCACCATTAACACACCTTGAAGCTACAAGGGAAGTGGAAAATGGAGACCCCCATGTACTTTAAGGCAAGAAGGAGCACATGGATAAAAATGGGCAGACCCAAACCAGAGTCAAAAGAGCCAATTACTACTGAGGACGCCACAAATAAACAAAATGAGGAGTCTCATTCAAAGATAACCATCACCTGTGAATGAGGAAGCCAAAAACCTTCACTTGGAGAGAGAGAATTCAGATGATGGACTCAAAGACAACTCTACAGGAAGCTGAGACAGTTCTACAGGAAGCTGAGAATTCTCTACAGGAAACTCGGGCTAAGCTAAGAGAGACCGAGAAACTGGAGGAAAAAGCGGCCAAACAATCACAGGAAGAAGAAAATACAAGGAAACACCTGATGAACAACAAAGAGAGGACAAGTTGCAGGCTGAGGTTGAGGCGCTAACAAAACTGCTACAAGAAAAGGAGCACAGGCAATGGGAAGAAGTAGAGGGAAGATCATGGTTTCATGACCGAGAAGAGGACATCACTTCAGAAGCTTGGCATGACGGGGAGGAAGAGATAGATTAGTTGCTTAGAGGATGAGAAACACTTTCAGTAGGGGGTGATGATGAGCCCCAAAAATGGATAATTATATGGGCTCATTCAGCCTCCTAATTCGACTTAATCTACCATTCTCATTAGTTTATTGCATGTTTTTTATTATATTTATGCTAATAGTGAATTGGGTTAGTCATTATGCCAACAAGTCTAATGGGTGCTTTGTGCAGTTTTTTTGGTCAATTTTGAGACAAAATCAAAGGTTAATGAGCACTTGGCAGCCAAATTCGTGGAAGAACAAGGGACAGTATTTGTAGGAAGGTGTCCCCTTCATTTATGGGCCCTTACCTCAAATTATCCACCATCAGCTCGGAGTTCAAGGGCCACCAAATCGATTATCACAAGGCCAGCCGAGCAAGGGCTAGTAAAGTTGTTGTTAACTGCAAGCTTTGGCAGCCGTTTCCCTAAAGTTTAGGAGGGCTGTTGGGGTCCTCAATTTGTATAAATAAGAGGGCTTATGGCCTCATTTCAGTTAGTCACTTTGTAGGCAGAAGTTAGCTAGTTTGTAGTTCGATTTTAGTAATTTTTTATGCAGTAGGTTAGCTCTGCATTTCAACACATTTTCAAGCTTTTCCTTGTGGACAGTTTTTGGAATGTACTTATTCTTTTGATCAATAAAGATGAATCCAACTTTGCACCAACTCTAATCTCTCTTAGCAGGCTGTAGCTCTTGGGGTTGGGCCCAACCCAAGTGGCCAGTACCTCGTTTGTTTGACTTTATGTGTTTTTGCTGCATTCTTGGAATAAAATTTGCTATTTAGATTTAAATCTTATTTTGTTATTTAGGTTTCTTTTGATGATTAATAAGGCTTTTCATGTTCAGATTGGTTTGATAGATTAATAACAGGGAAGATCTTTAGAAAAAGGCCATCAAGCACCTCTGATCTCACCTCTCCCTCAGTGGGATTGTGAGCTGGGACAAAGGTGACCTTGCTGCCACCAAAAACACTGTCTTTGCTTCACCATGCAATTATTAGTGTTAGATTTTCATTTGCCAAAGTTGATATCAGTGGTGGTTGCATGCTTAGGTTCATGATTGCTTAGTTGCATAGTTACTTCACATGATTCTGTTGAAAATAGGCTTCTGTTCTTTTCCTTTGCTGTTATCTAGGTCAGATTAGGTCAAAGTAATTAGGTCCTTGATTTTCCAAGTCTTCATTTGTCCAATTCGAAAAATAACTTACAGAGCACCTCTATTACTTCTTCATCTGCCCGTATTCCGTCAATCCTGCCTGCTCCATCCTCCAACCTGGATTCTTGCCTCACGTTTTCCATTTGCTCACTTTTCCCTAATTCCCATATTTTTGTGCAACATTGCTTCACTCTTCCTTGAACAAATCCAACCATCCTCGCCGCTCCTCAACTCCATTTCCCAAGTCCTGGACCTCCTCACACCCTTATCTCACCTCCATACCTACTCCTTCATCTTTCTCCCTCCATCCATCCTCCAAAATCCCATTTCTGAACATCTTGTAGAAAATTACAGACATCCTGTAGAAATTCCAGAAAATCCTGTAGAACCCCCGCAGACTTTTTGTAGAAGCTCACGAAAGCGGTTTCTTGATAGCCAAACTCTGTGAAACTCTCTGGAAGGGTGCTAGGGACCCCTTAGGCCCTATTCTAACCTTCCAAACCTCTTGCAAGCATTTCCTTTCGCCAATCCACCTCTGCACAGTAAAAAACAGTTAAAGCACATGCACAATAATTCTGCCAACTTACTCAAAAATACAAAAAGATGTTTCTTTTCAGATTTCACTTCAAATGTAGCTTATTCACATGCATTTTACCTTTCTAAGAGTCAATGGCATTCCTTTCTGTAGCTTTTATCATTTTTCTTGCACCAGTAGGGTTAGTCGGTAAAACTAGGGTTTGCATTTCCTTTCCATTTTTCGCTTCTTTCTGCAAGTAGATTAGCCTCCTTTGAGTTATCTTTCATCCATCAGTTAAAAAGCTTCTTCTAAGAGCTAATAGAAGTTGGCTTAAGATCCTAGCGGACTTGTGCCAGCTGACCAAGTGAAAACTGCGGCAAGAGCTAGTACTTGTGCATACAACACCGTTGCTTCCAAGTTTGTTACAAACTACCGAGTTGATAAAATTAAATAAGGGAGTCCCAGGAGTTGTAGCATTATTGCTGCAATAC
This sequence comes from Pinus taeda, assembly GCA_000404065.3. Lineage (NCBI taxonomy): Eukaryota > Viridiplantae > Streptophyta > Pinopsida > Pinales > Pinaceae > Pinus > Pinus taeda. The sequence continues at coordinate 152,848 of APFE030906143.1, read as the reverse complement.
TGGGGCCCACCAGCCATATAATGAAGATGTTGACTTGATGCGGAGAGAACCACATGTCATCCTTTAGTCTCCACCATCTCTAGTAGCAGAACCAACCCCAAGCTAGCAAGGAGATGTTGTTCTCCTTAACAATGATCCGTTCACGAATGTTTACAATATATCATTCGATGAGTTATAGAAGAGGATTATACAGGCACGAAGGAACCACTTTTTGGATGATCACACATCACTTGCATTCATCAAGGAAAGGGTGATAGTGTCAGACACCATGAAGCATCCAACTGCCATAGTTGAAGCCAACTTGGTCTATGCAAGAGAAAGAAGATCAAATGTTCCGTACTTGATGGCTGCATATGAGCAACTGGAAAAAAAACTTGCAGACTTTTAGGCAAGAGGTAGAACATTTATGAGCAGCAATGCATAATGCAGTTTTTGCATTGGGGGAGATGAGGACAACAATAGTTATTGAAGTATCAACACTTGGAGAAACCATGTGGAAGCTCTATGATGGAATTGTCACCATGCATAAAGCATTTTTCCATGTGTATGGCCTACAACAACGGAGCAAAGAGTCTTTTAAAACTCTAAAAAACATACATGCTTCCATCGCCTATGTACAAGCGTGGAAAATGCGGTATAAAGGGGCCTCACTTGAATTAGTGAAGAATATGATGCCATAGGCAGAGCTAGAGAAAGCGAAGGTTCAAATGTTGATTAATAACAACAAGCAACTTACCTCATTAATTAGCAACACACATGCCTCAAATGTGTGGTTGTATAGTAGTTTGGATGTCTTGGTGTGAACACACCAAATCCCATCAATCAGTTCCCTCACCGATGTTAAACCCAAGAATCAAGTCCGACATGAAATCAATGAGTACTTGGAGTAGATAAGACAAGAATCCACCAAGGAAGACTTGGAGTTGAACACACACAACATGCAGAAGTACATAGTGGTCCTGTCAGGGTGAAGAAAATGCTGCTCATGCTTTAGAACGAGTTGGACACATATTATAAGACAATGTACCCATATGCCATGGAGGCTAGAGTCTGCTTCTAGAAAGACATTGTTAAGCAGTTTGGGGACACCATCACACAGTACCAAGCTTGGCACCAATATGTGACCGAGAAACAACAAGTGGAGGTTGTTGAGAGGGACTTCCTCCGAACTTCAGAATCATAGTGTTGTGTCTTGTTAGGCTGTCTCTACCCTATGTTGTCTTATATGGGTATGAGTGGAAAATGAAATATTATTTTTAATTATGTTGTAAGTGAAATTCCAAGTGTCAATATTGGAATATGAAAAGTCACCACGTAATGTAATGTGTCATTTAGTGAAGAAGTTGAAGAGTCATGAGGGTAGTCCAAAAGTCACAAACGGGAGTTGAAGTGTCACCCCCTCTTGTTATAAATAAAATCTCATAAATCATAGAAAAAGATTTTGGGAGCCAAGCTTTTGGGAGTCAAACTTTTGGCTAGGCTTAGGCTTAGAAAGAGCTTGGGAGTATTGTGAAGAGCCTTGACTTCTCCATAGCGTAGAGCGAGTATACTTCTTTGAAGGAGCAAGTGTTCTTGGCTGTAATGTTCCACTATTGGGGCTAGTGGTTGTCAATGGTGTATGTATGGATGGAACTTTCACTTATAATAATAAAATCAAAGCCAACACACTTTCATGCATATGTTGTTAATAAAGTAGGACTATTCTTGTTGTATTAGCAATGTATGTTATTTAACTTACACATACGCTTATGAACTATTTTGTTTGCATTTGTACGAATCTTGTTGAATGCGTGTTGTTGGATTAACCCATTACTTTAACCTGTGGACTATTCCGCATCTTAGCTTGTGATGTCATTTCGCTTGTGTGCTCCTTTCAAGCTACGTATTATTATTGGTTTCCAAGGGGCACAATTCCTTTCCCCTTCATGTGTTGGAATCTTCATGCATCAAACTTGACTCTCCGCAGGGTCACACATTTGCTCTTACCCAAAGTTATCATACTTTCCTCTACGCGTGTCCACGGTCAAGGCATAACATTACCACCCACTGCTGGGACTCCTACTTCAAACGGTGTCAGGTCTAGTTGGGACTTCATATCGGGGAGATCCCCTGAATGTTGGCAGGTCCAACACTGTCAACAAAAACTTAATTTTTTTTTGTTTGTTTGTTTGTAATTGGAAGGATACTATAGCATATATCTTTTTTCGTTGGAAAACCCTTTAAACATTGAAATAATGTAATCAAAGTCCTAAGGAAAGAGCAACACATTTAAAGGGCACATGAAGGAAGAGAAAAGGTAAAGTTATCGATCAAAAAATGTATGCATTATTAAATTATAATCCAAATTATAACATAATAGATTCCCTTTTTGTTTTTCCTCCATCACCACAAGTGTATGGTTTTAAGAGATACCAATCTAGTTTTGACCTTTAGTGAGCCTCTAATGATTTTTTCATCAAATACAACTTATTGTGGATAATAAAAAAATGATGTATTTGATTGGAGTTGGTCATACTATAAATTAAATTAGAGAGGACAGTTAGACATTCTAGAAATTAATTACGACCATGTCTATTGTCCTCCCAAATTTAACCTACAAGTTATTGAAGGGGTAAAAACACCTATGATTGTAACTCCATGATAGAGAGATCAAGCATGCCAAAATATGGTTCCATGACCTACATAGATAGAAGCACGTATGCCAAATAACTCCTAAACATATTCAAGTAGATGAAATTGGTTTAGAATAATTTGAAAATAAGATACCTTATTGAGCTATTCATTATATAGTATAGAAATTTTTTTTTTTGAACAAGAATCTAATGTATCCAAATGTTATTCATTTATGTCTTTGTTAAAATATATGAGTTTGAGTGTTGTATTTATGTTAAAATATATTGAGAGAGATAAGAAACAATAGTAAGAAAGAAATATGCACATAATTTTTAACCTGAAAAACCCCAAATCAGGGAAAAAAACCAATAAAATTTTATTAATCTATTAGCCAAAACCCCATCAAGCTTTCCTAGTGAGCCTTCACTGCTCACCTCCCGAGCACATTACAATGAATTATTCCTAAGTCTTTTAAATATCTCATTACATGCAACCCACATGAATAAAACCATGAACAATGAAACCATGTGCCCAAAACCACCATTGTTTGACCATGTAAATTTGACTCTTTAACTAAGTCAATTTTTATTTAACAATCCCCTTAAACCTTGACTTTGGTTTTCCCATGACCAAAAACTAAACTAGCCAAGTGAGTCAACACTACTCACCTACAAGCCTTACCCCCCTCAAATTTTATATCTAACATATATTTTAAATCTACATGGCCTACATTATTGGTAATTTCCGAGTGGTAAGCATGCTTTACCAAAAAAACCTTTGGCCTTGACTACTTCAAATACTTAGTAAAAATAAGTATTGATCCCATCAATTGGAAGCAAAAGAAATATAGAGACTATTTTCCATTAAAAACATGAATAATAGAAAAATATTTTACTTATATATGCCTGTTTGTGTATATAGTGTCAAAAAAGAAAAGAAAAGAAAAACATTAAAAATAACAACAAAAACACCAAATTATTAAAATTGAAAAAAAACCATAAAAAATATTTAAAAAATAAAATAAATAAATAGATATAACCTTATAAAACAAAAAACAATTTAAAAAATGGAAAAATAAAATAAATAAATAAATATAACCTTAGAAAATAGAAAACAATTAAAAAAAATATGGAGTAGGTAGGGCTACTAGATTCGCTCCCTTTTACCCCACATCCAATACTCCTACCTTCCCCTCCACTCGCCACGCACAACATGCAAGTTATTTTGGGAGAATTCTAGGAATCTCACCTTGCTCCACTCCAACCATAACCCTCATCCCTTTCAAGGGTTACCTCTATTGGCTTGTAGGCTTGTCGAGCACAAGGGGTGTTTATGCACTTGTGGAACAAGATGAAACATGCATCACTATTAAATATCATTTTAAAATAATCACATAGCAACCGAGAGCATTTTACAAAACTACATGCATTTATTCCTCAAGACATTAAAATTTGTTTATTCTTATATATGTTTTCATATATTATTATAAGTATCATGCTATTTTTCTAATATATTTAACATTAAGACATTCTATTTTATTTTTACAATTTTTTTCTATACCACTTTAGTGTATGTTAATGGGGATTTATTTCACTGAGGAAAACATCATGGATTTTAATACTTTCTTTCCTATTAATGAGGCACTTTAGTGTATGTTAGTGGGGGTTTATTTTATGAGGAAAATATCATGGATTTTAATATTTTTTCATGTTAATGAGGCACAAACATCATGGATTTTAATACTTTCTTTCCTATTAATGAGGCACTTTAGTGTATGTTAGTGGGGTTTATTTTATGAGGAAAATATCATGGATTTTAATATTTTTTTTCAGGCACAATTGGTAAGAAAAGAAAACAAAGAGTACAAAAAGTTTAAATTGTAAGAATAGAAATACAATTATAAAAAATAAGAAAGATAACCCAATAATCTAATAAGGTTTAATATATTTCTTTCTAAACATTTCAGAACCCAAATGAAGTTGATGTTAACGTTGGTACCAATGACATCACTACTCTGGTTCAAAAGAAAAAGAAACCAGGGAAACGAAAAATAACTATGTCCACATTTCTATTCTTATTAATGATAAACATATTTTTGGTTGAGATGAAAACCTTTTAAATCATGAAATGAAGAGATCTATTGAAACCAGGGAAACGAAAAATAACTATGTCCACATTTCTATTCCTATTAATGATAAACATATTTTTGGTTGAGATGAAAACCTTTTAAATCATGAAATGAGGAGATCTATTATTATTGATGACCGTGAATAAGTCAGGGTTATATTTAATATCACAATGAAAATTCAGGGAGTATCAGGGAAATCATAGTCATAAATTAAATTTTAATATAAAAGATGATGTTATCAAAACAACACAAAATAGAATAAATGGTTCGAAAATAGTCATATATTTCATTTGAATGTGGAACAATTTTATAATGTCATGAGAAATATTAATTTAGAAACTCATGCCATTTGGATATTCACAATTTGAAAATATTGATTAAGTATAGTTTATATGAACATGTGGTTGACTACTTAATTCTTGTTAACTTAATTAAGGTAAATTAAGGTTTTTATTAAGGATCAACTAAATTTTCTATTGCAAATGTTATATGATTAAGAAATCCTTCTATAGAGGAAATAAAATAATTAGTGTAAGAGTATCCCAATAACCCTAGTTTTCTTCATAGTAAAACATATCATTTATATTGTTTTATAGATATAGAAGTAAATTTATTACCATGGAATCATAACACAAATGGTGAGTATAGGATATCCATGACAATCGTTCAAAAGACAATAATTATCCTTAATTAATTTTAGGAAATATGTATGGGGACATATTAAATGTTGATTCAAGTTTCTGAAACCTATTTCACATAGAAATAGACTTCTCAATGGATGAGAAAAGTATGGAATATAAGATACATAAAGGAAGTGATACATTTAGAATCATGACTTGTTTTTCAATTAGGATTTAAAGCTACAAAAAAATGGGATTTAATTGATAAGATCTTTAGCTTGTATTATAATATTGGTATTGAAAATTAGAAGGATTAAAATTGTAAAACATTACCATGTAGAACTTGTAAGACAAGTCTTAAAATCAAGAGTCTACCAAAAGAGATGACTATAACCCTTTAGAGAAAAATGCAATGAGTTAAGGATGAAACACTTATCATAGTAATATCATCATGTGTAAGGTTAGGTGAACTATTAATGGAAAAAATGTCTAATGAATATGATAAGTAAGCTTGAGTTATTTTTTATTTATGTTAGGTTTACAAAATTTGGCTTTTCTTTTTAACATATACATATTCTATGCATTTTGGTATAAATTTCATAATAACAATATTTATTCTATTTATTTAGTTGCAAATATTATATTAGAATACAAGATAGAATGGTTAAAATGTTGAATGAAGAGAGTTGGGATTCTCTTTGATGCAACTTTCTAGACTTCATCTCTACAACAACCTTAAATTTACTAAAAAGTTCACAATGGAGAGAGAGAGAGAGAGAGATCTCATGAAAAACACTGAAAGTGAGTATAGATGGAGTACCAAAGACCTTCAAAAGTCAGATTAAAACACCTAAGCTTGAAAAATGAAAGAGGAAACATATTGAAAATGTTCAACTTTTATGATACTTATGATCCCTAAATTTGGAATGTTCTCAACATTGTTCAATATCAAATAGTATTAGGTGATTCCAAAAGCATCGAAAATATTGTTCTTGAAAAGGAGTACTCCCTAGCTATTTTGGATATTCCTCATGGTTATAATTTCCAAAACATTAGTTATGTTTCTGAGCCCTGTACTTAAAAAGCATTCAATAAAGTGGTTATAACATTTGTAAATGTCGAACATCACCACTTTGAAGATTTGCATGTCTTGATTTAGACACACAAATAGAATTAGTGCTATCAACTTACATTAGAAAAATTTTGAGGTTAAAGATAAGTCTGAAAAAAAAATATGCACTATCAGCATCGACTTTAAGACAATATGAAAACAATCATAAGAGTATATATTATTAAAGATCATATTTTTTACTTATCTCCCTATATGCTTACTCAAATTTCTATTTTAGGAACTTGTTTGATGTAGAATTAATTTCCACATCCAACAAGTATCGACTCAAGATACTTTTGATATTTCAAGAAGAAAATTATTTTTATCTACTTCCAATTTATTACAATATCATACTATCAAGCACATGTAAAGTACTTGGTACTTGGCAAATGTAGAATTAAATTTTGCATTTAACGAGTAACTACACTAGAAATTCGAGTAAACCTATAATGAGATAAGTTGAAAACATGATAAAAAACAATTTCTTTATTTCCTTTATAAAATTAATAAATCTTGTCAAAAGACCTTACTTCATGTGGTTTAGTGAACAATTTGTTTCCATAGCTACATAGGATTAAGTCTTTGGAGACATGTTGTAACTAACCTTCTTATGACATTAATGAAATAGTTGTATCTTGTGTAATAGTGACAATTGATCTTTCAAATTGATTGATTTTCTAGAAATTCTCATTCTCGCAAGAAAACAGATAACTTTTATTCTATTATTTTAATAATGTTTAATTGATTTCGTTAAAAAACCTATTTTAAACCTCAAAACTTATATTTAGAATTAGGAATGAATATATAAAAGAAAACTGACATCCTATTTAGAATTAGGAATGGATATAATTATTTGCAAGTTAATTAAATTATTATTTATTCATATTATTAGCACAAAAATGATATTCATAGCTTCAATTTTGATCCATGTATAAGTGATATTGAAAGAACACTTTTTGTATTTCAACGAAAATGTGATAATTATGGTCTTATTCTTATCAAAGAGAAGGTTCGCCATAATTGTTGAGAAGGTTGGCTATAATTGTTGAAATATATGTTGGGGCTAAAATTTTAATATCGAAGGAAAATGATTTGAATAAAGAGATTGTAGGCATTTATAAATAACCTCAAACTTTGATTAGTAATATAAATAAGTTTTCAAGTGAGAGAGAATTGGGTTTTAGATTTATTCTTCGATTTAAATAAGATTTGTGATATCATTAATATGAAAGCATATTTAAATTTTATTATTTTAATTTATATTTTTTTAACAATGTTTCATTTATTTATTTTAACTATTTTGTAATTAGGTATAACATTAGTATGCCACTTATATAAAGGAAGAAATGCATATCAATCGCAATCGTATACTACAACTTAATTTTATTAAGATAATTAATGTTATTAAAGTTCTTCTAGATGAAATGTAAGAATTCAGTTTTGAAGAAAGGGTATTTTAGGAAATGGTGGGCTCCAGTGTTGCAACAATAATGCTGCAACTTCTAGGGCTTCCTTCTTTACTTTTATTAACCCGGTAGTTCGTAACAAACTTGGAAGAGACGGTGTTGTATGCACAAGTACAAGCTCTTACTACAGGCTGTCACTTGATTAGCTGGTGCAAGTTCGCTAGGAGCTTAAGCCAACTTCTATGAGTTCTCAGAAGAAGCTTTGACTGTGATGGAAGGAAAATACCTCTACCGGGGCTATTCTACTTCTAGAAAGAGAAGGAAAACTGAAATGAACCGTAAACCGTAGCAAACCCTAGTTTACCCACTAACCCTACTTTTGCAAAAAGAGATGGAAACTACTGAAATGGGTGCCATTAACTACTGAAAAGGTAAATTGCATTTATTCAGGCTACTTCTAAAGAGAAATGAGAAGAAATCATCTTTTTGTACTTTTGAGTATTTTTATGTGGACTTATTATGCTTATGATTTGATTGGTTGTGACTATGCAGAGATTCAGTGGCAAAGGAAGATGGAGTTGACTTTTGCAGGTCATGAGGAAGGTGTGGAGAGGTCCTAAGAAGTCCCTAGTACCCTTCTAAAGACTTCCATTATGATCAGACTTCGAAAAATCACTCACAGGAACTTCTACAGGAGGCTGCAGGGGATCTACAGGAGGTTTTACAGGAGGAGGCCGAAAGTGGTTTTTGGAGGTTTGAAGGTGGAAAAATGACGGGAAAGGGGAAATGAAGGTCGGATGAAGGTGTTGAGGGGTATATAACTTGCCAAGGAGGATCACGGACAAAGGAGATGGTTGGATTTGTTCAAATGGTAAGAAAACAACTTTATGGAAAAAAAAAACGTAGAACTTAGGGCAGATTGGCGAAATGTGGCGGATGAGCTGGGGGATCTATGAGAGGTGAACTAGTACTGGCTGTTTTATGGAGGAATGATGAGCTGGAATGTTCTACAAGAAAGCTGTACACTTACTTCTCAAAACTGACCAAAGTAAGAATCAAAACACAAAGTTTTGTCTATTTTAACCTAAATTCTGACCTAAAACCAGAAAAATGTTGCACAATACTTTATGAATAGAAAAGAATGCGAGATAACTATGGTAAAAGGGACATAAAATGATCTAGCAATTAAATCTGAACCAATCTCAACTTTCCCAAGTCAAAGTATCACACTAGCAATTGTATGAAAGAGAAAAAACTGTGTTTTTGGTGGCAGCAGTAGTGCCTTGACCTCAGATCATGGTCCCAAGGAGGGAGAAAGGAGATCAAGACCTGCTGGTAGCCTTTTTGGATATTTTTCTGTCACTGTAGCAACTTACTTAAGCAACTTGAAGCAAAAACAACTATTCTAACCATCAAAAGCAACCTAATCTAATGAAGTAAAATGAGTATATGCAGCAGAAATTAACTCATGAATGGAAACAAAAATATATAAGTACACAAAGGAGGTGCTGGGAAAATTGGGTTGGGCCCTAACCCAAGAGCTTTAGCCCTCTGGAAAAAATCAGTGCTGGCTCAAAACTTTATTTCTTCATTATCAAAAATAACAGTTACATCACATAAAAACTGTCTCAAAAAGAGCTCGAAAATGAACCGGGTACAATGCTGCACCAAAGTGAAAAAATAGACTAAAAAATGGCTAACCTATTGAGGCTTGAAGCCTTCTTATTTATACAAATGGAGACTCCCAATAGTCCTTCTAAACTTAAGGAACTCGGCAACCTAGAACTGAAGATAACAACAACCCTACTTGACTTGCTCGGCTGCCCCTTGGAATCATCAATGTGCGCCTGTGTACTCCGAGCTGTTGGTGGAGAATTCGAGGAAAGGGTCATTAATGAAGGAGATAACCCTCGTACAAGTCTTCTCCCCTGTTTCCTCGAGTTTGGCTGCCATTTGCTCATGATTTCCTTGTCTTTGTCCAAAATTGTCCCAAAAAATCTGCAATAAACATTCATTAGACTACATGGCAAAGTGACTATCCCCATTCACTCTATTCACATAAATATATTAAAAAAAATGCATAAAACTATTGATAATGGTGGATTAAATGATAATAATAGGTAGAATGAGCCCATATAGTTACCCATTTTTGGGGCTCATCATCACCCCCCTGCTGAACGAGTTGCTCATCCTCTGAGCAACTAATCTATCTCTTCATCTTTAATAGCTCTAACAGATTCCCTGACCTCCCAAGCTTTTGATGTGATGTCTTCCTTTCTATCATGGAAACTTGCTTTCTTGTCCACTTCCTCCCATTGTTTCTGTTCTTCCTCCTCCTTAACTCCTTCCAACAGTCCTAGCAGTAGTGGAGGACTGAACTTAAGACCAATCCAATTGGCTCATCCAAGAAGCCATAGCCATTAGTTGTAAGTCTCCCAATGTAGGATTTGGATCCCATAAATTCATGTCAGGAAGTACCATGTTGTGTAGGTAAAATTCTGCTAGCCTGGCTTTATCCTCGGCTGAACTATGGTCACATAAATCCATAAACTGATCATAATCTTGAAATGGGACTGTGCCCCTCTGGGCCAATGTCTTAATCTGGAATTGGAGCCACTGGTATTTGAGATACAGTGCATAGGATTTAGCTGGTTTCTTGCACTGCAATGCCTCCATTGCCCAATTGGCCATACAGGCTAAATGGGCTTCCTTTTCCTGCAACTGCTATTTCAAAATCAACACTTCAGTTGCTTCCTGAGATTCTCTTTCTTGCTACTGTTTCATCAATGTTTCACTATCTGCCCGTGGTTTTTATTCTTGTTGCTGTTTCTCTGCTGCCTCACTATCTACTTGGGGTCCCTCTTGTTGTTGTTGTCCTTCCAAGATTGGCAGCTTATTTCCCCCTTGAGGTTCCCATTCATGTAACTGCTTTTTTAACAGTTCATTTTCTTCCTGTAATTGAGCTCTTCTGATGCTCTCTGTGTGCCTTACCATGCTCAAATCCTTTCTCATTTCTTTCAACTTGTTTTCCATGTGCCCTATATCTTCGACTCCTTTAGATTTAGCAATCTGCATCCAGGTGTGGGTCCTGACCCTTTCTTTTTCTAGTTTGAAGAAAAGAGGCACATCAAATTTCTATGGGATGATCTTCCCACCTTCTAGAAGATTGTAATAGGAGCCTAAATTAGGCTGAGGGCTTGGCTCATGTATCTCTTTTGCCTTATCTTCCTCTTGGGACTGTTCTTCTGCCTTCCTTTCTAGTTTTTCGGTTTCTCTGAGCTTGGCCAGTGTCTCCTATAGAGAGGTTTGTGCCTCATGTAGGACTACTTTAGAGTCCATCAATTTGATCATTTCCTTCCAGGTGGAGGTATTGGGACTCCCTCTCTTGTAGGTGATAGAGATTTTGGAGGGGGATTCCTCCTTTGTCACAGTAGGTGCATCCCCAATGATAATGGGTTCTTTTCATTGTGGCTGGGGGCTTGCCCACCTTGATTTTGGTGCTCCTCTGGGCTTTGAAATACATTGATGTCTATCTTTTTCTTTTTCCCTTTTGCTTAGCTGGAGTGCTCAATGTAACAAGCACAACTGCTGCTTCCCTTGCCAGTGTTTCAGGGGATATTTCTTCCTACTATTTTTCTTCTTCAACCTCTGCAGTTTTTCCTGTGTCTGCTGCCTCTGTTTTGATTTCTGCTGTCTCAGGTGGTGTTTTCTCTATTTCCTGCTGAGTTTCTGCCTTTCTAGTGGTAGTCTTCTTCTGAGTTGTCTTGGTCTTCCTCTTCTCAGCTTTTGTCCTCTTCCTCTTTTCTGCTTTCGATGTTGCTTCCTTCTCTACCTTAGGTTCAACTGTGGCTGTGTCATTTTTCTCTTCTTCTCTCTATTTTTCCTCCTTTCCTTCTTTTACTTGAATATCTTGTGCTTCCTCATGGATTTCATTTTCAAGTTCCTTTGTCTGCTCCTCCTCTTCACTGCCGGATGGACTGAGTTCATTTGTGAGAGTTTTTATGTCGTCTTCCCTAGTCATATTCCTAAAAATTTCCCAGGCTATAGAGATGGTGTATGTGTGGAGGGCATCCTCTACCAACAATTTAATGAGCCTATGGTGGGCCAGCTGGTCTAGGACCCCTGCATTCAGTTTGGTGCCATGCTCTATCAAAGACTGGATTAGAAAACATGGAAGACTGAGTTTTCTAGTTGCAGGTAAGTCCATTCCATATCTCAATTCATGCAATAATCTGAAGTAATAACCATAAAATATACTGAATCTTCCTTCACAAGAGATATATTTCATGATCTGGTAGCTGACCTCACCCCATGGATGAGGCAAACTTGTCCTTCTGATCCCATTCTTATCCTCTACAGGATTTTCATCAGGCTGAAAAAATGTCTTTTTAGCAACCTGTCCTAGTGGTTTTTCTTCTTTGCTCCAAGGGAGTCCAAGTGAAAGACCGATGGTTCTGCTAATAAATTCTGGTGTAAGCTCTAGGGTCAGACCCTTGAAACTGACTGTAGCATGTGTTTTTGAATGGGGTCTTAAGGACATTAAGAATTCCTCGGTCACCTCCTCATCATATCCATGAATTCTCTCAAAGAAAAGCATCTAGTTTTCCCTAGTGAAGAGGGCTACCACCTCGGGCTGTTCATGCAATTTTTTGGAGTTCAAAGGCTCCTTTCTCATAAAACCTCCTGGCATGGTGTTTAATGACTTCTGAAAATGCTCAGGTGAGGAAGAAGGCAACAACTTTCAAAACTGGAAATAGAGGAATAGTTGATGTTTGTCTTTCTGAAACTAGAGAGGGAATTTCTCGTGTTCTTCTTTTTTCACAACATCAATTTGCAATTTTTCCCTCCCTTCAACTGTTTTCGACCTGAATTTACTTCTCGGGCTTTTGGAGGAACTCAATATTTTCACAAAACAGAGAATATATAAAACAATGTTTTTTCTTCTCACAGAGTAAATAGACTTGCAAATTCGTTTCTTTCCCAGGCTTGATTTTGTATGGTTGCATCTCTTTTTAACAAAAGAATATGAGGAAGAAAAAGACAGATTTTGAGTGCAGAGAGGAAAACGAAGAGACTGTATAGAATTCAGAAAAACACAGATAGACTTTCGTGCTCACATTCCTTGCCTTTTTCAACCCAATACTTTGCTTCTAATTCCACCACCTTGGGTAGATATATCACATGCAGAGCGGGTTTCTGGGCCTACCTCTTTTCGAGCTCGAATTTGGCAAAAATTCCAAATTTTTCCTCTCCAGAGCTGCTCTCTGGCTGTCCTATAGAAAGCCTTTTATAGACGATGTTCTTTCTCCTGTAGAATGCAATAATGCTCCTGTAGAGCCCGATAAGCAGGAGGGTTTTGAAAACTGGTAGAGAATGACTGCTTTGCTGTTCTGAAGGTGGTAGGTGAGTGCTGCAGTCAAGAACTCGTCGACCCAAATGAAAGCAAAAGGTGGTGGAGGCTTTGACTGCAGTGTACTTAAGTTGATGGTGTGATCTATGGTGACAAGGTGAGGTGGTAGGATGGCTACGTTATCCCCATCCGGACCGTTGGTCCTACTCCAGTGCCATAATGGTATTTCTTGTCGCCTACCCGCCATCACTTCCATTATTCCCGTTATACGCCGCCACCACTACCGGTTCTGAGTTTTTTTCTTCCCGAGTTGATGGGCCACACGTGCTGACTGTGTATCTAAATTGCTGCTTGAATGAGATGAAGCTTGTTGGAACTCAACGAGGGTGATTTGAACTGAATGAGGGTGGTTTGAACTGAATGAAGGTGGCCAGTTAGCTGGCCACCGATTTCATTTGATTGTGACCATCTCAATGTTCATGCAGTTCCTAAATAATATTCATGCAACAGAGGAACAGTTTTAGCCACTTACCTGTTAGTCGCTACCGTGTTCTGCATGCTCGGATGTGGCACTTGGTTTGTTTGTTTTTTTTTTACTGCTGCTGCTGGTGCTCGTGGCCTCAGAACTGGTGGCTTTTGCTGGCGATTTTCGATTAGGCACCACTCCTCATATGTTGTATACATCTTCACTGCACTGACCTTGCCTCTAGAGCTTGTTTTTTTAAATGGATAAACTATTATAGGAATCCTGCAGGATTTCTTGTAGCTGCTGCTCCCTCTAAAATTCTTGGCTGATGCTTGAGTAGGGACTGAAAAGATAGCTACACAAGGTTCTGAAGGAAAGGATTAACAATTGGAATACATCAGGTAAGAAACAAGTGAAGAATGATGTTGTTTTATTCATCATCATCATTTTTTTTTTGTTTAATAACAAAAGAAACATAATTTCTGTGTAGGGAAGGAAAAGTGAGTGGAAGTGTGGGTGTGTAGGGATGGAATGGAGAATTAGGCAGATGAATGGTGGCAGGGAGGTCTACAGGCCTTCTAGACAAATTTTTAGCCCTCGGATTCTTCTTTGAACTTGATTTTGAGCTCTCTGTAGTTTCTACAGGAGCCTCCTCTAGAATGCACAGAGTTTCCTGTAGGATGCAAAATTTTCAGAACAAATGAGACCAAGGCATGGGAAAAGACAATGGCGATGGAGGAATGAGTCATCAAGGGTGTAAGCAACCTAGCCATGTTTTTTCTTTTGTGTGACCCTCTTGTAACCTGCAATGCATTCAAAAAGAAGTTAGGTTTTTTCTATTTTTTTCTTTCCATCCTTTTTTATTTTTTATTTTTTTATGAGATAGCTAGGGTGCCTCCAAGAGGTTTTCACCCTCATTGCTTTCCCTAAGCACGTCTAAGAGGTTTTCACCCAGGGATCTTTTATTCTTTTTCTGTTTTTTTCCTTTTTCTTCTTTTTTTGTTGTTGTTGTTGTTGTTTTTTTTTTTTTTAGGTCAAGGTGTGGGTGGAGTGGAGGCAGAGACCTGTTCCACTACCAACATAGTTTTAGTCAGACTCTCAATCAATTCCTGCTTGGAAAGGGGCTTCCTATAGATCTTTAACCGATGCCCATTGACGAGCATGGGGATGGCTTCTTCATTGGTGGTCCAAATCAGGACTGAACCATTGTCATTGCATTTTTCTATTGTGTATGGTCCCAGCCATCTTGTCCTCGGTTTGCCCTTGAAATCTTTATATCTTGAATCATACAGCAGCACCCAATCTCCTTCTTGGAATTGTTTTCTTTGAGGTGTCTGTCATGCCATATTTTTCTTTTAAGTTGGAAAACCTTTGAGTGGAGAAGGGCATGCAATCTCTGGTCATCCAATCTATGCATGGCTTAGATCTAGGTCCAGCTGAGCTGCCATCTCAATGTGTTATATTCAAATTCTATTGACAACAAAGCCTTCTTCCTGTAGACTAGATTATAGGGTGTGAACCCTGTGGTGGTTTTCCATGTGGTGTTGTAGGCCCAGGTGGCCTCAACCAATTGATCTGCCCAATCTTTTCTGCTGCTACTCACTGCTTTGGTCAAAATCCCTTCCAAAGCTCTGTTAGTAATTTCCACCTGGCCATTTGCTTGCGGATGATAACGGGTGGAAGTTTTGTGCTTAATCTTGTGATGTGTGAGAAAGTCTTCAATCAGATTGGAGGTAAATTGACTCCCTTGATCTGTAACTACTTCTCTTGGATAGCCCAACTTGTAAAAGATATTTTCCCTAAAAAAATCAGCTACTTTTTCTTCTGTTGTTGCCTTGATCACCTTTGTTTCTATCCATTTGATCAGATAATTAGTACACACAATGATGTAAGATTTCTATTTTGAAAGAGGGTTGATGGGACCCACAAAGTCCATGCCCCACTTCTCAAATGGCTTGAAAGTCACTTGAGGTTGTAGGGGCATCTTGGGGTAGGTTTCCCCATCCTTTGACATCAATCACATTGGCTGATATATTTTCCGACATCTTGATGAAGAGTGCGTCAATAATAACCTGCTTGCAGAATTTTGAAGGCAGTCCTTTTTGCTGCAAAATGGCCCCCACAGGGCCCATCGTGACAGGTGAGGAGAATGTCAAAACTTCCTCCTCCCTGAGACATTGCCTCAAAATTTGATCTAGTCCAAGTTTAAAAAGATTGCCCCCAATCTAGGTGAATGGGGCACTTTTCCTCACGATCTTGCTTTTCTCTTTTGAGGATAGGTGTGGCGAAACTGTGCTGAAACCAAGTAATTTGCTATATCGGCAAACCATGGAGAGAGTACTGAAATAGCAAATAGGTGTTCATCTGGCATTTGATCATCCACCATTCCTCCTTCACCTGCAGGCAGATCTAATCTAGACAGAAAATCAACAATAACATTTTCCTTACCTGGCGTATCAACAATGGTCAAATTGAATTGCTACAGTAGAAGTAACCATCTAATAATATGAGCATTTACATTTGGTTTATTCATCAAATACCTAATTGCAGCATGATCAGTGTGTACGAATGTTTGATAACCAGTGATGTAGTGTTTGAACTTATTTAGGGAATGAACTACAGCTGGGAGCACCTTTGCGGTTACAGTGTAGTTTAATTCTGCCTTGGATAGGTTCTTACTGACAAAATATATGGCATAAGGCAACTTCTCATCAACCTGCCCTAAGGCTGCTCCTATTGCTTTGTTTGAGGCATCTACGTGAATGTGGAAAGGTAGGGCCCAGTTTGGACCTCTCAAAATTGGGGCAGTTACCAGTTTATCTTTCAAGGTATCCAGAGCCTCTTGACAGCTGTCAGTCCATATGAACTCAACATCTTTTCCCAAAAGACCAAACAATGGAGAGGCTAGCTTACTAAAATCCTTAATGAATCTTCTATAATACCCTGCTAAGCCTAGGAAACTCCAAACATCTCTTACCTTTTGAGGAGGTGGGACCCTTTGGATGATAGTAATCTTGTTGGGATGCACCTGTAATCCTTGCTGAGAAATTGTATGACCTAGCACGGTCCCTTCAGTCATCAGGAATTCGCATTTTTCAGGGCTCTGGGATAGGTTCATTTTGATGCATTTGGCTAAAACTTTTCCCAGGTTAGTTAGAGATTCCTGGAAGATAGAACCATAAGGGGTAAAGTCATCCATATAGATTTCCATTGAATCATGAACCAGTTCAGCAAATATGCTCAATACTGCACTCTGTAAAGTGGCGGGAACATTGCACAACCCAAAAGGAAGGACTCGGTATGCAAAAGTACCCCAAGGACAAGTGAAAGTGGTCTTATCTTGGTCTTTCGTGTTGATTTGGATCTGGTTGTACCTACTAAATCCATCGAAGAAGGAGAAGAACTTCTTCCCTGCCAAGCCATCTAACACTTGATCTATGAAAGGTAAAGGGAAATGGTCCTTCTTGGTGGCCTTGTTCAGTTCCCGATAGTCTATACAAATTCTCCACTTCCTGTTTTTCTTTGGCACTAGCACCAAAGGAGAGACCCATTCACTGTCAGAGATGGGGTAGATGAATCCTGCATCCAACAACTTTTGCAGTTCTTCTTTGACAATGTCCTTAAGGGCTGGATTCATCCTCCTTTGAGGCTGCCTAACTAGTTTACAATCTTCTTTAATGTAAATGTGATGAGTATAGACTGAAGGGTGGACTCCTTTAATCTCCTTATAGTTCCAAGCAAAAGCATCCAATTGGTTTTCCAATAAGTTACACAGTTCTTTTTCCTGAGAGGTGGATCGGGATGAGTTGATCCTCAAGGTTCTTTCTTGGCTGAATTCCACATTCTTCACTCGGGGAGAGGTTGGATCAGCCACACAGAGATCAACTACAGGATTGGCCTGGGTTTCTTCCACCAATTCTTTTAATGGCAACACACTGGGGGGTGGATTCTGAATCAAGTTTTCAATAAGGTCATCCTCGGTTTGTGGTCCCCCCATGGTGGCCTCTACTGTACACAATGGTGCGGAATAGACTTCATCCTCATATTCCTCCTCCAACCAGAGGGGTAAAGCATGTTCTAACAGAGGTTAGACAAGAGGATATAGGACTAGCTGTTTGGACATATGCCCATTCTTGATTGTCATGTTCCCAACTCGACAACTGATGTAGGCATTTGCAATAGCCAACCAAGGTCTTCCCAGAATGAGAGGATACCCGGTGAGCTTTGCCTTTGGCTGGAGAACCAGGAAATCAGCAGGGTACTCCCAGGAATCAATAGAGACCATTACATCTTCCACAATCCCCTCAGGGGTCATGATGGAGTGGTTTTCTAACTGTAGGACTGTTGTGGTCTTTCTCAGGTGTTAGGTTCCTATACCAATAGGTGTCATTTTTCATGATTGACTGTGGAAATGCCAAATATGATCATCCTTTCCATGCTGCAAAGGTTCCATATTATCAACAACCAATATTCAGATAAAAAGAAAAGAAAGCAATTCCAAGGGAAGACCGGGAAAGTGGTTTGATGACACATGCAAACAAGGAAGTGCAATCACTGATTTTCTTATGTTGATGAATAGCCAGACAATGCAATCCTGGCTATTTCATGTTTAAATTTCTTGTTTTAGAATAGAGAATAAGATTTGCTAAAACAGTTCAAGCTTGGCAGATCACTAGATTAGATAGAGAAATAAAGGGCCCAACTGCTCAATCTGAGCCCTTGATTGAAATAAGGATAGTTTTAGATAGGAGGGCAGTCAAAAGAAAAGAAGGAAAAGCAGGGTTTGCGAGTCTAAATGCACCCAATCAAAAGGAAGAAAAAATGTTAGGTGTATTAGGTTGAGTAGGGAGTTTGAGGTTGCAGAAGCAAGTTTGTGATCACTTTTGGTCTTGTCAAGAAAAACTCATCTCATCAATAACATAAGTATCATGGCAAGGTGGTTACAAGTTCAATGGAGCATGACTAAATTCCCCTTCATCCCCCCATAAATCTTCTACTAACATCCCCTCAAGGACCTTGGGATCCGCCCAATAGTCCTATTCACTTCATTTATGAGAAATTCTAAGCCAAACTCCGAGTTTAGTTAGTAAAAAGAAGCCACATTTCTTGTGTAAAAACCATTATCTCATTTCCCCTGCATCTCATCAAAAAATCTAAGTTTTGACTCCACAAACTTAGCATTTGCTCATATAGTTTCATTCCATAAAGTCATATTAACATTTAACCCTATTATATAGCCCCCTAAATCATTTTCCCATCCCTATCGTATAAAAAACTATATAAAAACCCCAAAAAATATTAAATATCCCTACCCCTTGGCACTATAGCCATATAACCCTAGTTTGGGAAATATTGAGTTCATTTTGGACTGGTATTAGCCCTTCTGCGTCCAAAATGCTTGGGATTAATTTAACATTTGGTTAAATTAATAACCATGCTGACCCCTCACACATAAACCATACCTTATTACCCTCCGCGCTTATATATTTCGGGTTTCGTTTGATATTTGATTAAACGAATAACCATAACCCCGACGCCGAACATATAAAACCCATAAACCAAAGTCTAAACCTGCCCGAAACCTTACAAAAATTAAGGTTTATCATACGCGCTGCTTTGTTAAATCCCAGTCTAATCGCCCTCCCGTCCTCCGTTGGATTGCCTCCCCCAGATCCGACGGTCCTTATCAATATCGGACGCGCCCCGACGACGGGACGTTAGTACCCGATGGTCGATGGTTTTACCGTCATACACAGGGACACCCATCGCGTTTTAATTGCATCGGGCCGCCTCTGACAGATACCGCCTCTGTACCAAAGGCGATCCGATGGAAACCGCTTACCACCCTCTGTCCTTCCGCCCATGTCACCGCATGACGTTGCGTCCACGTCTCCCGCCACTGCCCTGCACCTGCGCCACATCATCTGCTGACATCACCACCCCGCCACTGTGTCATATGCCACGTCATCATACATGTCAGCTGCCACGTCATCCTTCGTACCCACTACGTGACAAAAAATGTCATGATGACGTCATCATTAAAAAGCGCCAAAAGCGCTAAAATGTCCAAAATTCATTAAAAAGTCGCGAAAACGACTATTTTTGTTTATTTTCTATTTGTTGCGCCTGCGAAGAACATGCATGCTGTTTTACGACCAATCCACCTCTGGAAGTTGCACAGTGCACCAACCTGCAAATACACTCCATAGCTCGACTCCACATCTCGAGTCACCCTTGCTAACTATCCTCTGTGCCATAAAAACATGTATTTACCCATTTTTCGCCTGAAAACCCAGTTTTTTCGAAAATTCGCTGTTGAAATTGCCTAAAGACCTATAATTCAAACCCAAAAGTGCTCCTGCCTATCATTCACCACCTTGTATGCACTATATGAGCTATTGATTCAAAGAAAACCTGCAAACTTTTCCCTCCTCTGCAAATTGGCCATTAGAACACACTTCGAGCCCATTTTCGCCGGCAGAGACTCCAAAACTGCCCAAGTATTGAACTAAAATTGTCAAGCGCGCTGTTTCTTCTATTTTCTTCTGTTTTCTAAAAAGAGTTCCTCAATTTCCACTTCCCTCTGCAAGGTTTCGCTCCTTCGGTCAAAATTCAAGCCCATTTCCTCTGCATTCTGCTCATAGAGCTTGCAATCCAACAAATTCATTTAAAAGACCCTGCTAGACTCTGCAACATTTGTTCTAAACCATAAATTTTATACAGTGAGGTCAGTTTGAGATAAAACTCAGTCTCCATAATCTTGACAAGAGCCTCAGAGCCAGAGTCCTATTACCTATTGTTGCATACACCTATATTACAATCAAAACACAAACAATTGAAGCATGGAGGCTCCAGTGGCTCTCAACATTACTCCTTTGAATGCACCACACATGGATTTAGAATGGTTACCTTTGGCTGACAGGGACTTCCAGATCAAGGATATGATGGGCCTCAAGTCTCACCTCAAAACTGTGTGCCAATTCAGAAACAATCACAGAAATAACACTGATATCCTGGGAATCTGAGAATCTAGTATGCCCATCTACTACCTCCCATTAGTCAATGTGCTGCCTGACTTCATTCATCTGTGTCATGAAAACTATGACCCCACACAAAGAGCAATCCTCACTCCAGATGGGTCCGTACTGTTCTACATCACTCCTCAATCCATAAATGAAATGCTGAACTTTGAACCACCTCAGCATCTGGTCCTCTTACAATGAAACTCCTGCTTGATAAGGGTGAAAAGCTCTCCAGTTCAGAAATATCAAGGGTAGGTCAGTTGTTCATGCAGCCACAGTGCCAGGCCAATCATCCTCCACCCTATCATCAAATCTCATTCAATGAAACAGGCAGGCTCCTGGTAAATATGATTTCCTACATTCTAGGATGCAAAACCGGAGAATTTGTGGATGAAACTGTGTTTGTGCTATTAACCATGTTCACTCCAGGACAACCCCCTGTTGTCATGTATGACTATGCCACCTTCATAGCAAACAAAATACATCAGCAATTCATAATTATGGAGAGAGAAAGAGTGTTTAAGTATACCTCCTACATTTACCATCTGCTGCTGTACTATCACCCTGATAGTTTCAAAGTTCCTCTCAAGAGACTAGACTCAAAAGGAGAGAGAAGATCTGTTATCTTCTGGACCTCGGTTTTCCATGAATTCCACCTCTCTCCCTACACATATTGTGAGTTTGTTGACATGTTCATCTATCCAGCCACTTGCCTATTGATGATGACTCCTCCCGGCAGGCTCACTGCTGAAATGCAAAGAATCTTACATCTTTCAAGGGGCTACAACATCTGTGATTGGTACTTCTACCAAAACCACATAGTGATCAGAATCTATGGTTGTGAGTTGCCTCCCTATAAACTACCAAGATATGTCCCCATGAGACTTTTTGCCTTGGAATATTTCAGGCAATTCAGTAGTGCAGATTTGACTCATTTCCATGGAAAAAACAAGAAAGCACAGCTCAAAATTAGACATCAATTAGGTCCTTTTGTTTTCAATAAAAGGGAAGAAGCCTGGAGGGATGCAAACAAGATGCTAAGCGAAGAGCTCATGTTGAAACAAAGCTTCATTTGGGCACCATATGACCCTGAACATTTCATAAGCTTTAGAAGAGTCAAACACAGGCTTTCAGGATATGTGCACCAGCCAATCCCCCACATTGAACAATATGCTAATCGACAAGAATGGGTAGAGGGCACATTAGATGAAGAGCTAACTGAAGAAGAAAGATTAGAAAAAGAAATGAAAGAATATGAGAAAAGAATTGACCTGGATTATTTTGCACAGGTCCCCTTCACACAACCTCAACATATTGTAGCAAGCACATCAGCTGCTACATCTTCACAACAGCCGGCTAAAGAAGCCATTCCACCTGTAGGGAAAGGCAAGGAAATTGAGCATTTAGAACAACAGAGTACAATGGCAGAGCAGCCATCCACAAATCAGGAAAAGGGTAAAGAACAAGGCCCTTCAACCCAAATGAAGGCACCTGAAGTCCCTGTGCTGCAAACCCCTCACAATGAAGAAAGAGCTAAAAAGAGGGACAGACCTGAAGATACATCCACAGGGACACCTACAGATCAGCAAGGGGAAAAGAGACAGAGGCTAAACCCCTATTCCGAGGAGGAATTTACTGAAGAGACCAGAGGCAATATCAGGGGTGAGGGAACTTCTGAATAGCAGATCCCTCCTATTTTCGAAACATCAGCCATCTCCTTTAAGCAGGAGCAAGAGAGACAGCCAGGTGGGGAGGTTTCATCCTCCAAGCAGTAGACCCAGCAGGGCTCGGATATCAAACGAGCATTCACTGAAATTAAAGCTAGAAACAAACCAGTGAGGTTTCAGCTTTACAATAAATTGTTAAGAATGGCTCCTATAAATCAACAAAGGCTGATGGCAGCCTATGACATGCAAGCAGGGAAGATGACTCTTAGTCACTTCAAACCCACAGTACAACAGCCATAGTCAGCTGCAGATTATATCATAACCAATCTGGAAGTTCTTGCCAAAGACATCCATCCAATAGACTAGATTGAGTTGCATAAACAGGCTGGAGAAATGGTATACTCCACCTTAGCAGATAAGGCTCTAATGGCCCATAGATTACAAAATTTTTTGTATAACACTTCTGCCCAACTAGAGCTAGAGAAAGCCTCCTCATTGGCCAAGGATAATAGGATAAAATCCTTGGAAGAAATCATTATAGAGTTTGGACATGATCCCAAGGATCCCAAAGGCGCACAAGCCTTAATAAGGAAAAAGGAGGAGGATATAGCAGCTCTGAGAAGACAATTGAAGCTGCCAGCTACCATACATCCTCAAACTACAGAGGTGACACAACAAAAGGAAGAAGAGGATGTGGTCAGCCTGCTCATGAGGATGAACCAAAGACTATTGGACACAGAAAAATCATTAGAAGAAGCTCTACAAGGGAAACAACCAGATTTGGCCTCTCAACCATCCTAAACAGCTCCAATAATCATAGCTCCTCCTCCAGTAGTCACTACCGTAGCACCTCCCCTAGATCTAGCTTCAGCAGCAGGTGCTTCAACTTCAACAGCAGCTACAACAAGTGCATTGCAAGAGGCCAATATAAGCATGGAGGAAATGATGAAAGAGATAAAGGCCTTGGAGACCCAAATGGCAGAGCTCAAGGAGACTAAGGAAAAACTAGCCAAAATTGAGGTTAGTTATGACAAATCAAAGATGACTGTTGCAGAAAAGACCAGGGAAGTAAAGGCCCTAGAGAACAAAATAAAGGCCTTGGAGAAGGACCTCACTCTCCACAAAACCCTGATAGAAATAAAGACAATTTTGTGGGATAAAATTGGCCAAGCTATTGCTGATCAGTGGATAGAAATACAAACCATTTTTGATCAGATAGAGTTGATAGGAGTGGCTCAGTATGAAACTCAAAAGGCCAGGGCATTATTGGCCAATAAGCCTGAGCAAGCCAACCAAATGATTCATTTTTTGAATACTCATACCAGTGAACAATTAGCATCCTTGGAGATTCATAACAGGACATAAACTATCTTAAGAGTTAAAAAGGTGCTAACCATGAGAAATTTTGTGCAGACAATAGAAAGAAAATGCCAGGAAATGCAGGCAGATGTAGAAGCCTTCAAACATAAATTTGCAATGTTACAAAGCAAAGGTCTACCTTGCCTAGTCACTAGCAGTGGGAAGCTGTTAAAGCGAGAACAGTATGCTCATAGGCTAAATACCTATGTACAAAATCAGATTACAACTTCATCAAGCAGCACAGAAGAGACAGTCCCTCCCACAAGGCAAAGTTTATATGATAAACTGGAAGATTTATTTTTTATTGAGCATGAGGTAGCACATCTCTTTCAAGTCTGGCCCAATTATTACAGGTACACTGAAGCCGATGAGACATTGCTTAAATTAAGAAAGCATCAATTACCAACAGATCAGTGGTGGCAGAGCATGCTTGAAGTCTTGCCAAAATAAGTTGAGTTCTCCTTTTTTTAAAAGTATTTGCATTACATTTAAAAGGAAAAGTCAGGGAAAATCAAATCAGCTGAGGAGAAGGTTCGCGCCAAAGGATAAAACAGGCTCAGACACAGGTGGAAAAGGACAACACAACAGGGCAGCACATCAGGAAAGCAGTCATCAACCGACTATTAGAGTCAAAGGGTCAACAACAAATATGACACCTACAACAGCCAGTAAAGCACATTTATTTCCTCAGTTATTGCTGCACGGTTTTTCCCACATTAGTTATGTCTTCTGCCAGAGTAGATGGATAAATTTATGTCCAGATATTTCCCTATGAGATATTTTGTAAACTTCTATAAATACTTTCTAAAGAGATGTATTATTGTTGGTTGGTGAATATCATTCTGGACCTGCACTATATGTTTTTTTGAGAACTTTTCAGAAATAAAAATTGCTGGAATGCTTTGTTGGTAAACTTACTGGTTGTGGAATCGATGGCAAAAGGATATATCGCAGAATTCCCGGTTTAATACATGGATCAATAAGTCTTCTTTACTCTTATGTTACTGTATTTGTGTCTTATTTAGCATCTATATATCGTGTTCTAAGTTACAGGAAAGAAGGATAACCAAGAATTTACTTTGCTGTACTCTGTGTTTAATTCCTATAATTTTTTATGTTTTCCACAGGACTAGCATAGGCAAGAATTCTTGATTGCTCTTGTCTCCCCGGTTCTTTCACTCTAAATATCATCAAGTAATTCTTAACTGCTCCCTAATAATGTTTATACAATTTCCCTCTGTTAACATAATGAAATATTCTTGACTGCCTTTCATTCCTTGACTTCATTTCATCTTATTTCAGCTTCAAAGTTGTTCTGTGTTTAATTATCTTGCTCTGTAGTTTTCTTATTGCCAAGGAAACCATACCCAGAGGTTTATTTCCATTAGACTCCATCAACCCAATGGTCTGAACTTCTCTCAACTTACTGCCTTGTTCTACTGAATGTCATCTTCCAAACACCAAACAAAACTTGTATCTAATAACTAGCCTAATACACAATCAAACAAATCTAAATCACAAAGAGAGAGCCCTCTCTGGTTGCAGATTGGCTAGGACTTGTAGCTGAAAGATTGGTTAGTGGTTACCTCGGCCGTATTCCCTCCTAGAGCTAGGGAACAACTTGAGTGATAACATCAGGGAACCCTGAAGGTTGAGTTTGAGCATAGTGTCCCTGGTCATCACATTAATGGTAGCCCCTAGATCAATCAAGGTATGGGGGATTATGGTGCCATTGATGTGGACATCGACTACAGAACTGCCAGGGTCTAGATATTTCGAACAGATTACCTGCCCCAACATTAGGTCAGACAGTTGTCCTATGACATTGATAGTGGGAGCATCTCTCTTGCGTCTGCCGGGGTGTCTGAAGCACTTCTCCTTGATCATCTTGTTGTATATGGGCACATATTTTATGGCTTGGAGAAGTGGCATTTTTACACATAACTTTTTTAATTCCCCCAGAAGTTTAGTTTCTTCTGGGGTCGGTTGTGTGGTTGTAGTTAGTCTCTCAAGAAAGGGTGGAATGACTTTTGGTTCACTTTCCTATTTTTCTTCCTTATCCTCCTTAAGGGGAGGTTGACTATTTGGGAGAACCTTCCCAGACCATAGGTTAATCTCCTGAATCTCCACAACATAGGTCGGACATGATGTTTCTCCACTATATACCTGCTGGGCCTCTTTGTTGTTGGGGTTCGGGTTCAGTTGAGTAGGTATTTGGGGTTGTCTTGGTGGAGTAGGAGGTAATGGTTGTGGTTGAGCAGGTGGTGGAGGCAAAAGAGCGGGAGGAGAGTTGTACTGGGGCCTCCACCCCTGTTGAGGTGCATTCCACTGAGGCTGTGGCTGAGCATAAGAGTGAAACGAGTGAGCAACTGGCGGAGCCTGGTATTGAGGAGGTTATGACCAAGGAGGGAGTGTGGACCAGGAAGGATGAGCAGGGGGGACCCCATGAAGGCATGGAAGTGGCTTGAATGGGGTTGTAATAAGTCTGGGATGTCCCTTTCATTCCTTCCTGGTAAGGTCTGGGTCCATGTGGCCTCCTTTGGTTCATGAAATAGAGTGGTTCAGTGGCTCCTTTGGCCCATTGATATGCAGCTTTAATTCCGGGCGAGGAAGGGCACTGATTCGTAGGATGGTCTTCTTCACGGAATAAACACACTTTTATAGAGTGCAATGGACATTCGTTCCTAGGATGATTTCTAGTGCACCTAGGGAAAAAGATGGCCAAATCCCTCTCGGCTTCCTCTTGCTTCCTTTTGATATGCAAGGTATCCATTTGTATGGCAAGAGTCTGCCTCATCTCGCTCTTGAAATCTTCCAGCTGATTCTCAAGTTCGTTTCTAAGGGATGAACTGGATGAGGGTGCACTGGCTAAAGGTTGACTTCCCCTACCTCTCTTTCTAGCTGACCTAGAATGGTTTCTAAACACAGTCTTTATGTCATCATAAGACAGCTGGTAGATGTCTCCCCCAGCCAGCAAATGGAGGGTATCTAGAAGGTCTTCACGGACTCCTCTGAGAAGAACCAACTTCAAATATTCAGGGTCAAGTGTGCACCTGGCCCTTTTACAACTAAGTTTAAACCTTTCTTCATAGTCTTCTAAAGATTCATCACTTACCATGGTATTCGGAAGATTTCTTCCTTGGTATCCTTTAAGCTACAGTAGTCCCGGAACTTGTTGTTAAAGGCTTGTTGCATCTGAGCCCAAGTTGTGATACTGTTTCCAGGTAACCCCATAAACCAGTGCAATGCTGCATCCTTGAGGGTAGAAGAGAACAGCTTCAACTTTTGCTTATCCTCTGCATAGTCATAGGTTCGACAGAGAACAACAAATTCAAACAAGAAGGTATCAGGATCCTCGGTAGTTAGTCCATGGAAGTGAGGTAGGGCTGAAGGACTTATGTTTTTCATTTTTGTGTCTCCATTGGTCTCTCAGATAGGAAAGGCACCTTCTATTCTTTCCCCATTTCCTCTAACGTTTCTATTTTCAGCCATGGTCTCAGGAGGAATGGTTTCTTGCTCTTCTTCTGTTATAAGATCTTTGTATATCTCTGGAGGTTCACTTATAGGTTCTTCTGGATCACTGCCACCAAAGAATAGAGAAGGGTGACTTAGTGATGTGGTGGGGGTGTTGGGTAGGAATTTTATTGAATTGTCTCTCTTCCTACGAGGCATGAAAGGAAATCTCTTTTTTTTTGGTGATTTTTGTGTTTTTTTTCTGCTTGTACCTGCAAAACTGAAATGGATTGACCAACAACTTGCAACTAACAGAAATGAATCTTACTGAAATGGAAATTGAAAAATTGAAATGAAAGCAGGAGATGACTAATCTACTTTGCTGGAATGGAAATTGCAGAATTGAAATGAAAGCAGGAAATGTCTAATCTACGCTTGCTGAAATGAAATGAAAGCATGAAATGTATAATCTACACTTGCTGAAATGAAATTGCAGAATTGAAATGAAAGCAGGAAATGTCTAATCTATGGTTGTTGAAATGAAATTGTAGAATTGAAATGAAAGCATGAACTATCTAATCTACTTTTGCAGAATTGAAATGAAACAACTACTCCACTTTTGCTGAAATAAACTACTTAGCAGAATGTTGCAGTAGAAAATAGAAGAAAGCAGTAATCACGAAATACTCTGACGCTTCTCCGACAATGACGCCAAAAAGAGTGGTGGGCTCTAGTATTGTAGCAATAATGATGCAACTCCTGGGGCTTCCTTCTTTACTTTTATCAACCCAGTAGTTCGCAACAAGCTTGGAAGCGACGGTGCTGTATGCATAAGTACTAGCTCTTACTGCAGGCTGTTACTTGATTAGATGGTGCAAGTTCGCTAGGAGCTTAAGCCAACTTCTATGAGTTCTCAGAAGAAGCTTTAACTGTGATGGAAGGAAACTACCTCTACATGGGCTATTCTACTTGCAGAAAGAGAAGGAAAACTGAAATGAACTGCAAACCCTAGTTTACCCACTAACCTTACTTTTGCAAAAAGAGATGGAAACTACTGAAATGGGTGCCATTAACTACTGAAAAGGCAAATTGAAATTATTCAGGCTACTTCTGAAGAGAAATGAGAAGAAATTATATTTTTGTACTTTTGAGTATTTTTATGTGGAATTATTATGCTTATGATTTGACTGGTTGTGACTGTGTAGAGATTTGGTGGCAAAGGAAGATGGAGTTGGCTTTTTCAGGTGGTGAGGAAGGTGTGGAGGGGTCCTAAGAAGTCCCTAGTACCGTTCTGAAGACTTTCATTGTGATCAGACTTCAAAAATTCACTCACAAGAACTTCTACAGGAGGCTGCAGGGCATCCACAGGAGGTTTTAGAGGAGGATTTACAGGGGGAGGCTAAAAGTGGTTTTTGGAGGTTTGAAGGTGGAAAAATGATGGGAAAGGGGAAATGAAGGTTGGATGAAGGTGTTGAGGGGTCTATAACTTGTCAAGGAGGATCAGGGACAAATGAGATGGTTGGATTTGTTCAAATGGTGAGAAAACAACTTTATGGAAAAAACTGCAGAAATTAGGGCAAATTGGCGAAATGTGGCAGATGAGCTGGGGGATCTATGAGAGGTGAGCTGGTGCTGGTTGTTTTATGGAGGAATGATGAGCTGGAATGTTCTACAAGAGATCTGCACACGTACTTCTCAAACTTGACCAAAGCAAGAATCGAAAAACAAAGTTTTGTCTATTTTAACCTAAATTCTGACCTAAAACCAGAAAAATGCTGAATAATACTTTATGAACAGAAAAGCATGCAAGATAACTATGGTAAAAGGGGCATAAAATGATCTAGCAATTAAATCTGAACCAATCTCAACTTCCCAAATCAAAGTATCACACTAGCAATTGCATGAAAGAGCAAAAACTGTGATTTTGGTGGCAGCAATAGTGCGTTGACCTCAGATCATGGTCCCAAGGAGGGAGAAAGGAGATCAAGATCAGCTGGTAGCCTTTTTGGATCTTTTTATGTCACTACAATAACTTGCTTAAGCAGCTTGAAGCAAAAACAACTATTCTAACAATAACTTGCTTAAGCAGCTTGAAGCAAAAACAACTATTCTAACCATCATAAGCAACCTAATCTAATGAAGTAAAATGAGTATATGCAGCAGAAATTAACTCATGAATGGAAACAAAAACATATAAGTACACAAAGGAGGTGCTGGGCAACTTAGGTTGGGCCCTAACCCAAGAGATTCATCCCTCTAGAAAAAATCAGTGCTGGCTCAAGACTTCATTCATCTTCATTATAAAAAATAACAGTTACATCACATAAAAACTGTCTCAAAAAGAGCTCGAAAATGAGCTGGGTACAATGCTGCACCAATGTGCGAAAATAGACTAAGAAATGGCTAACCTACTGAGGCTTGAAGCCTTCTTATTTATACAAATGGGGACTCCCAACAGTCCTCCTAAACTTAAGGAACTTGGCTGCCTAGAACTGAAGATAACAACAACCCTACTTGACTTGCTCGACTGCCCCTTGGAATCATCAATGTGGGCCTGTGTACTCTGATCTGCTGGTGGAGAATTCGAGGAAAGGGTCATTAATGAAGGAGACAGCACTCATACAAGTCCTCTCCCTTGTTTCCTCGAGTTTGGCTGCCATTTGCTCATGATTTCATTGTCTTTGTCCAAAATTGTCCCAAAAAATCTGCAAGAAACATTCATTAGACTACATGGCAAAGTGACTAACCCCATTCACTCTATTGACATAAATATATTAAAAAACATGCACAAAACTATTGAGAATGATGGATTAAATGAAAATAATAGGCAGAATGAACCCATATAGTTACTATTTCTAGGGCTCACCAGTAAATCACATGTGACAAAAAGTCAAAATAACCTCATCCACCATTGAAATAGTTGTTTGAAAATGATCACTTTACATAACTTGCGAAGATACAAGACCTAATGGAAGAGTGGAATGGCATCCAAGCATAAATCCAAGTTCTTGAAAATGATGTGGTTTAAAGTAAAAATGGTTGACTTGGACTATTTGATATAATTGATTTGTTTTAAGATGTTCTTTAAGTACATCTCCAACTTCATAGATTATTGATAAATTATATTTATAATGCTTCAAATTTAATATTTCTCATTAAGAATAAATATCCATATATTTCACTTTATTGATAAATTATATTTATAATGCTTCAACTTCAATATTTCTCATTAAGAATAAATATCCATATATTTCTCTTTAGTTCTCTTTCATGGTGCATATTTTATTATGTTGTTATTATATTGTATGGATTAAATTTTGACTTTGTTTTCAATGTGAATCATTGCTTTAGGAAAAACTAAAATTTAATCTTTGCCATTTTTATATATGAAATTTATGAAGATATTAAAAAAAATTCTTTCTCTTTTTTTCTCTCTCCGTCTTCTTTATTGGATGAGTGTTTTTTAGCAAACCACTTCCAAAATATATGTGCTTTTAATTATAACTAGCTTTTAAATTTAGAATTCTTAGCTAGATGTTTAAAAATCGTGATATTTATCTCAACTATGAAGTCTAAATTTTAGTATAATTGGAAAGCTATTTAAAAACAATACTTCACATTTCTTTTAAAAGATATAGCACCCTAAATTACTTAATATTATTAATAATTATTAATATTATTAAAAACAAAAAATTATAGTGTTCTTTAAAACTGAAAAAAAGGAAAATAGGAGAAAATATGACTAAAAAGGACATTTTTCGATTAAAAAATATATTTACTTGAAACATTTAAAATATAAAAAAAAACTTGAAAAAAAGGTAATACCAACAATTGGCAACATATTTTGAAATGAGAGTAAAAACAACCACTAAATGCGATGTTTGAAAATTAAGAGCTCTAAATGGTTCTCATAAAGTTTTAACTATGTTGTGAGGAGTCCTAGGAGTTAGGGGAGTAGTAATTGAGGGGATGGAGCGGTTAATGTGCAATTATGAGTAACATGTCTATGGCCATAGTGGGTGGAGGTTATGTGTTTGTGGGTGTGTAAATGTCACAGATTCCATTTGGTTATGCAAAAATAAATTAATAAGACCATTCTTCTTAGACATTAAGATGTTTGAGGGGTCTATTAGCATGCATGGGATAAGGGTTATAGTGTATAAGTTGTGGAAGGGACTAGTGAGCATTGTGGTGTAATGTGTTTAGGCACATAATTGGTGGATGCTAATTGTATGGATGTTGGTAAGAATGTGATAGCATCATCGTGGTTATAGGGAAATTTTTTCCCAGGGTCTAAGGGGCTAAGGATTAAGGTGTTCGAGGGGTCAATTGTCATCTGAGGTGTCTTGGGATTTAATGGTGTACAATGTAAGGGGTTGGAGTGGTTAGTGTCTATTAGGGCATAACTTTTCTAATGCCATGTGAATCAATGAGTTATTAAATAAAAAATGGTTAATGATAGTCAATCACGATTATTTATGGTTAACCATTGTCAATTAGGTCAACAATGGTCAATGATGGTTCATATGGTTAATGAGGATGAAGGATTCCAAGAAACTAGGGTTACTAAGTTAGGATGGTTATGGGTTATGGGGTTGTCATGAGATCCAATTAAAGGATTAGTGATTAAAAGAGTATAACATTAATCAACAAATTATTTAGGGGTTATTGTGGTTATTATAGTTAACTATGTTGAATATGGTATATCTAGTAAATATTAGAGGGTTTGTGTGTCCACGGTTGTATGGTATTAGATAGTAAATACATTAAGTATCATAGGAATTAAGGGTAAATTATATTTGGATGAGTGGTATGTTCATGGCTAGAAATTAGTAGGGATTTGATTTCTTTAGGGTTAAAGTTTGTGAAGGGGTGACTATGTTAGCAACTATCTATGTCAAGGATCATACTGCTAATATGGATTATATTGTGAACAAAGTCATAGTCATTAGAGATAATCCAATATTTCAAGTTTAATGTGTTAGTGATCACAAAATAATAGAAAATTATTTCCTCGAGCTTCATGGGGGTTAACGGTCAAATTATATCAAGCATGTAATAGGGGTTTAGTACATTAAGGATCTAGTTTATTAAGGGTGTAGTTTATTTAGGGTCACAAAGTTATCAGAAAGTTATAGAGTTAAGGTTCATAGATATTAAAGGGTATATTAGGTATTTGGTCAAAATTATTGGAGATTGTGATATATTAGAGTACAATGCATAAACGTTCATAAGGTGTTAGGGGAGTGATCACATAAATGATCATAGGGATTTATGGTTAAAGAGTATCAAGATATTATATTTTTTGCGATCAAATGGTCTTAGGGATAACAATGTGTGTGGGTTACCATTGTATCAAGTTAACCCATTGTATCAAGTTTCACAAGAATTTGAGGATATAATTTGTCCAAGATCATAACCATTGGGGGATATGATATATTGGTAGGTTAGTATGTTAAATATCATAATGGCTTAGGAGCTAATTACATTAGGCATCATATGGGTTAAGGTTCAAAGTGTATCAATGGGTTCATGTCTTTGGAATTATAAAGTTTCAAGGGTTTAGTGTCCTATGAATCACATTAAAGTGCCAAGGGTTATTGTGTTTGAGATCATAATGTCTCAAGGGGTTATTGAGTTATGGATAAATAGGGTAAATGGGTATACTATTATAATGTTATGGGGTGAATATGAATCAATGCTAATAAGGGTCAAGAGGTGTGATATCTATTGTATCCTTCGGGTGTCCCCAGTTTCTTAAGAACTGTTACCCACCACTAGTGGGTGACCCTTATAGGATAAATTTTCTCCTAGATTTGTCTTTAGTTGGTAGCCACTGGCCCTTTGACAACAAATTAATAGCTCAATGTTCCATTATTCTTTTCTACCTTAGCCAACCATTGTGGAACCTCGCTCATCTGTTATGATCGTATGTTTGAAGGTGGGCCTTCCAACCTCGAAGGTATGAATTTACATTATGTAATGGGTGTTTATGCTTGATTTTATTGGGCAGATTTGCACATGGATTGGTGGAGTGGATTCAATGGAAATAATGGGCTTTGTCTGTACTATTTTTCTCTTACCTTAGCCTGGGGGTTAATATTGTTATATCCTACTCCCATGGGACATCCTTTAATGGCTACTAGATTTAGGAATGAAAATACATGGGAAATCCCACTTTTGTTTGTGTAGTCCCGCTTCCTCGACATCATATATGACACTCCACTCCACTCATTATAAGCCCTTTTCACACTTTTGTCATCTAGGTTTACATTTTTCCATTGGGTCCACAAGGTGTTAACTACCCATCCCCTTGCCCCACCTTGGGTTGGGCTTGGAACAATGCCTCATTGGTTGATGTAGCTAAAAGGAAAGTTAAAAGCACAATTTGGCCACTTAAAATAGAAAATGAACTTAAAATGCAAAAGACGGCTAGGACACAAAAATTTAGCATGTGGGAAAAATCCAAACATGATCTCTAACCCCTATCACTATGGCCATCACCCTGTTCCTAGGGACCCTATGAGAGCCCCTTTCATCATTGTGGAACCCATGATTGTCCCAACCCCTGGTGGGTGATGAAATGCCCAAGCTTAAGAGGGTACTCACCGCTTCATCATACACATCATGCTGTCATCCGCTCGAGCCCCAAGTAGTAAAATGAACAAAAATAAATAAAAGGCAAAAGGCATATGAAAAAGGGTGGAAAAACAAAGAACATGGTAACTCATGTACCACGATTACTCCCTCTTACATTCATACACCCATGGTAGATTTTTACCCGAAGATTCAAATTGCTTATGTAATATGCTAAAACAAAAGACTTGAATCTACTCTACTCATCAATGGAACCAAAAATTGATTGATGAAAACACTAAGTAGAAAAGGAAGAATTTCAATCGCTCATAACATAATATTTTTCCGGGGAAAGAAACTGCTCAAAACGCCAACTATCTATATTGCATTAACCAGAAGATTTGAGAAGAAAATACAATTCTTATTCAACCCAAACAATTCCTGCACAAGTACAATCTATCTATTTGCTTCATGAAGCAACTCAACCCAACACTTAGCCAATTCTGCTGCTTGCCAAGCCCCTACTCCCTTCTGCAATTCCTCTAAGAGAATTAACCCATATTTAATTGGTAAAATCCCTCATCACAACTGCGCAATCCATCATAGACCTTCTACTGATTACATGCATCATCTATACAACTCAGAAAATTATACAACTAATAGTACACTGTCCCTAAACTCTAATCTCAACTGGGTCTTCCTCTGAACTAACATGCATGAGTTATTTATGAGTGAATCTTCAATTAACTGGTGGAGCAGTGAAGCTGCACTAAAGTTGCTCCCTACTACTAGTTCCTCCAACTGTTTGAACTAGTTTAACTGACTGTAACTCAGTTAGATCGAGTTAATTAATTACAACTGAAAATAACTCAACCTGGGCCCCTAAAATTTAGGAACCACTCTATATGAATCTAGATAGACTCCTAACTCAAATTAACTGAGTAAAGTAATTCAAGTTAAATTAGTTAACTATTACAAGTTGCTATGAGGATTAGAATTACAATTTAATTCAAGGACAAATTATATTAGGATTTCTTGTTGCTACTTTTAACATCTCTCATCATAGTTACCCTTGTACCATGGCATGTGGCTTGGAGCCTCCCCTTTGCCCCAACTTCTTTCCATCATTGTTTCACATATCCCCTACCGATTGATGGATGTACTAGGGACATGACACTCCCTTAGAGGTTGAAACAACCTAATAGGGTTCTTAACTAATCTCTCTTGTCAAGGAAGGTAACATTAGTACATGCTTAAGTTCCATTTCGAAGGGCATGCCACCATGAAGTGTCCACTTTTCCCCTTGATTAGCAAGCTTATTTACCCAATTGCACTAATGATTAATTGCATTTGAAGGTGAGGAGCCGCATTGGATCTTATACAAGATTGTAGTTGGGTCTTCATCTTGGATTTGGTCTCCCTATACGGAATCCAAGCCCTTTAGAGGGTCATAATGGAACTTGTAAGGTGAGCGTTGAGAGCCATGTGCTTCCACCATTATGGAAAATTTATTGCCACACCATGGCCATATTTAGTACCACACATTGCTTTTTTCATGCCCCAGTGATATAGAGATGATGATGCACTTGGACCACATTACCTAGCTAGCTACACATTGACACTTGACACTTGGCAGTTGATCCAAAACCCATATGAAGTTTTTTTATCTTTCGAGAAGACATGGGAGGGAATGTGTCCTCCTCTATCCTTCACTAATGGAGAAACAACTTGTTATTGAGCCACTTAGAGACCATGAGACCATTGATTGCACCCTACAACTAGTTGGAAGCACCACATGATGTTTTGCTTGAAATCAAGGAGCCACCCCCTTGATCATCATTTATGGATCCCTCTTCTTTATCATGGGACTTAGATTACTCATCTTGGCCTTCCAACGACTCTTCTTACTGCATTTTACACTATTTTGGCCCTCTTGGGATGGCCTATCATTCACTTTAGTAGCTATTTGTTGGGATTGTCACCAAAAGATATGTTTTTTTTTGTAAGCTTGGTAGGACTCCTCTTTTTGTGTTTTTACATGTCCATTATTCATCTCGCTATGGGGGAGGGTAGCACAATATTTGAAACCAAGACTTCCGGTTTGGTGAGACTTCATTTCCATAGC
Organism: Pinus taeda; assembly: GCA_000404065.3. Taxonomy (NCBI): domain Eukaryota; kingdom Viridiplantae; phylum Streptophyta; class Pinopsida; order Pinales; family Pinaceae; genus Pinus; species Pinus taeda. The sequence goes on along the minus strand of APFE030906143.1, from coordinate 116,952 downwards.
CACTGCCACTTGAGCTACCCCAAACGGACTTCACCAAAAGATATGTTATTTGCACATTAAAATATTATTAGGGGATAGATTAGGTAAATTTGAACTTGAGGAGCCTCATATAAATAAAAGAGGCCTCATTTTTATTATTGATCACACTTGGGATTTTCAACCTTTCTATTAGAAAATTTAGACTTGCACTTTGTGGAGTGATTTGGATGATCAAATTCATTTTGATGTATGGAAATTGTTCGCTATCTCCCTTGGAGCTTCTTGTTGGAAAGATTGTGGATGGATATATTCTTCTTTGTCTTGTAAGTGCAATATAATTATATATTTATCTTTTAATGGATGTCTAATGCATGGAATTATTTCCTTATGGTGAAATAATATCGCCTAATTAATGAAAATTAGGGGAATCATTGAAACTATTGAAGATTTTTGCATTTGTTACTCCTTGGACAAAGAATGAATGAATATTCCTAGGGGCTAATTTGCATTTGCATCCTTGAAAATCCATAAAAATTTCCATCAAAGTGTAAAATTCTAAAGTTTCCATGTAGTTGCATCCATAGATAGTGAAGCTGCTTCTTTAGGCCTCCTTGAAGAGCTAAGTTTTCCAAATCAAGATAATTTTGACTCCAATCCTCACAATTTATATGCATTGGTCCTAGATTCTTGGTGATCCATTAGCTCAATGAAATATCATTCTTTCACCTCTTTTCTTTGTCCCTCTAAGGGTAAGGAGATTTTCTAGGGCTTGGTGAGAAATTTTAGCAAGGATTAATTTTGGGATTCCATCGAGACAAATTTCATCATTTGTGTCTCCTCTAGGCATCCTCTAGTTTTGAGCAAATTCTCATAGTGGAATTTCAAATAAATTGATGCCCTAACTATCATACCAAGAGGGAACCCTTGAAGTTTCTTTTAACTTGGGGATTACTTGAAGGTTTGCACTTTGTAGTTCATTATTTAAAACATTTTCTCTTAACTATATTTGACCATTGGATGAGCTTTTACCTCAGTATATCTCTCAACCCTAGGTCTCTTATAATATTTCTCTCAAGGGTTTTTTCATGGAAAGTCATCCTAGATTCTCCCAAAGCTCACAATTTGATTGAATTTTTCCATTGAATGAGCCATACTTGCCTCATTTTGAACCCTATTATGAACATATTAACCATAATTGAGGAAAATCAAAAGTTTTTATCTTAGGCACTCATCATTATCAAACATTCATGAGCTCGAGATCTAGTTATCCTTCATATGTCTTTCTTGGAGAGCCTTTCAGCTTCTCATGAAGCATTTGAACCATTAATTAAGCCTCTCCTTGAATGGGCCTTGGAAATCATTTTACATCTCATCATTGATCCTATCTTCCTAAGTGATTTCCTCCATACCGTGACTCCTCCTGTTGGTGAAAATACAAGAAGAGAAGGGGCCATAGGAAGTGGTGATAATAGGAATTTATCCCAAATTGTTGTTGTGACCTCTATATTTAGCCTATTAACTAGGCCTGGTAGTTTGTGTGACTCCATTGGAAGAATGAAGCCCTAGTTATTCATTGAACTTTAAGGTCAATGCTTGCAGGGTGAAGCAAACATCTCTCTAGGAATATCTAAACTAAATATGGTGTCTCCTATATAATTTATATGTGTAAGCCTAATAAGAGGCCTTGCTTTGATGAATTCCCTGCTCTTGACATCGCTTCCATCCTTGGGCACCCTAATCATGTCACCTGGAATACCATACATGGGACACCCAAGTTTGATAGTGATCCACTCTCTGCAATAGATCATGTAGAAATATTTGTTGCATATGCGTCAAACTAAAGTGATTCACTAAGATGTCCTCATATTGTTATTTATGAGGTCCCTCCAAGATCATAATTCATAGCTACATAATTGAAAACCTAGGAGAAAATCATCTATTGAAACATTCCATGATGGATTTCTTAAACATTTTCAAGTATGCCAACTAGTAGATATTCAAGAGGAAGCCTTCATTGAACATCATGAAGATCTTGGGAAAACTGATCTTCCTACCCCTTTAGACTTTGATTTCATTGATTACTTACATATTTAAGAGGGAAATGGGGGGTTCATGGGAATTGTTTTGACGAGGACCCTATCTATGGCACTGATGGTGATGATATCAATAATACCCTTATCTTTCCTCACTATCTTGGGGAGATAGCTAAGTGATTCGGATCTTGGGGGGATGCCCCAAATATCTAAAAGATTGAAATGGATTTTGGGGGAGAGGCTCCCAAGATATGAAAAGTTGAAATGCCAGAAGAAAAAGAGGAGAATGCCCAATAAACAAAACCACAAAGAATTTTTTTTATTAAAGCGTAGAATAACTGTAAAAGCTACATTGTGGTGGAAAAAATGTCCTTTTACAAAATGCGACTTGTTACTTATAGTATTTTTCAGTTACAATACCACGGGTCAATTCCATGGGTGAATGAATACTAAGGGTGGATGTCACAATACCATGGGAAAATACCATGGGTGAATGAATACCATAGGTGGATGTCACTTACAATATCGTGGGTGGATAAATAACATGGGTGGATGCCACTTACAATACCATGGGTAAATTCCATCAGTGAATGAATAACATGGGTGGATGAATACCATAGGTTGATGCCATTTTCCTCCTTCCTTAAGAAGCAATGGTCCCCCTTGCATGAAGTTCCCCCTTGTGAAGCCTTTGTTGAATATGAAGAGCTACTAAAGAGAAGGATTTTATGTGGTTAACCCATAACCATGATGAACGAAGATCTGAGGATAGAGATACCCTATAATGCTTGTGACAAACTGTGATACTGACAGTTTGCAGCCTAGAAAATAGACTTCAATGAAGTGTGGGTTTGTGGATGAGCCATAACCATGATGAACGAAGATCCAAGGATAGAGATACCCTGTAATGCTTGTGAACAACTATGATACTGACAATGTGTGGCCTAGCAAATGGACTTCGATGAATTGTGGGTGAACCATAACCAGGAAAAATGAAGATCCTAGGATAGAGATACTCTGTAATTCTTGTGACCAACTGTGATACTAACAATGTGTGGCCTAGCAAATGGACTTCGATGACAAGGATTTTGTGTGGTTGACCCATAACCATGATGTTGGTTGTTGATGAAGTAGCAGGTGCCTACATAGCCTGGGTTGGGAGGGCATGTCTCCAAAGAACCTAAGCCGAGTGCTAATGAATGTGAAGCAGGTGGCTACTAAAGTGGGGTGGGAGGGCACGTCTCCAAAGGGAACCCGCTCCAAATGCTGCTCCAGAATTAAAATGGACATAACTTGGGCAATATAACTCAAAATATTTATTATAACATGTTTTTGGAAACAAAAGGACCATTTTGCATCTTTCCATGTGTTGGAAATCCTTATATGGACACTCTATAATCTCAGATTCGCGCTGCAACGTTTCCATTGTCACAAAAGTTCTGAAAAAACAGCTGATTGTGTATATCATCTTCCGGATTCATCGCATTAGGTTTCTTGTTTTGATCGACGTTTCGAACCAACAATGGTGGTTCATCTTCAGGATGTGAAAGATTGGTGGAAAACTGGTCTTATTATTCAGTGTAATAAATAGATGTATGAGATGCATTGCCGACATATATTAGAGTTTATTAAATTATTATTGAATTATTATTTTTATTAGGGTCATAATTATTTTAATTTATGTCTTCCTATTTTAATTATATTTAATTATAATTGTTTTTACTTTATATTTTGTTATATTAATTATAATTTAAGATATTAGGGATTATTAAATTATTATTTTATTAGGTTATAGTTGTTTTAATTTATATCATATTATTAATTATATTTTATTATAATTGTTTTACTTTGTATTCTGTTATTTTAATTATATGTTGCAATTATTTATTAAGATTAATACATATTATCATAGTTATGAAATTTATTTGATTAAGATATTTTGATATGTTAAATTGAAGTTTGTTTTAAATATTTTTATTGTTAATTTTAAATTCTTGTTAAATTATATTTTATTATGGTCATAATTTATTTTCAATTATAATGGATTAAACCATTTTATTAGTTCTTGGTTAATTAGAGGAGAATTATAGTTAGGGAGGGGTAAATTTGGATGATAGGATTGGAATCTAGTTTTCACTTATGGTCCATCCGTCATCTGTATTGAGGTTATTAGGGTGCTTGCTAATTTCTATGGCTTCTCCGAATTTCCTTATGAGGTAGTGATCACTTCTAGCTAAGATGCGGGTATCTTCTATGCAAATTTGGTGCTTAGTTTCATTGGAGTGTTCTGCTAAAGCTGATGATTTGGATCGATTATGTTTAATGTTAGTTGAGTGTTCCTGGATACTTGTGTTAAAGGATCTCCCAGTCTCACCTACATAGGGCTTGCCGCATGAGTAGGGAATTAAGTAGATACCCTCATAACATTTTGGATCAATTTTGTCTTTAATTGGATTAAGGCAACTATGGATGGTGTTTAAAGGTTTGAAGGTTGTTAGAATCCTATTCTTTTTTAGGATGCGAGAGATTTTATCAGTGGTCCCTAGTATGTAAGGGAGGTTAACTTTTCCTATTATATTATCAAAATTTTTATTCTTATTTGGACGAGTGTTTGCATTATTTATGGCTTTGACAACTTGACGTTTGTTGGATCCATTTTTTAGGAAAATTTTAATAAGGTGTTCTTTTTCTTTTTCTAGGTGTTCCTTGTCAGAAATTCTGAGGGCTCTAGTTGCTAATGTGTTGAGGACCCCTAGTTTGTGGGTTGGGTGATGATGTGAGGAGGCATGTAAATATTGTTCGGTGTGAGTCTTTTTTCTATATACCTAGTGAGATATAGAGCCATCATCATTTCTAGTGATGAGGATATCAAGGAAGGGGAGGCTCTTGTTGACCTCGACTTCCATAGTGAATCTTATGGAAGGGGATAAACTATTTAGGTGTTGATTGAAGGTTTCTAGGGTTTCTCTTCCATGAGGCCATATGATAAATGTGTCATCCACATATCTTTTCCACAATTTAGGTTTCAGGGGTAAATTTGGATGACACATTTATCATATGGCCTCATGGAAGAGAAACCCTAGAAACCTTCAAACAACACCTAAATAGTTTATCCCCTTCCATAAAATTCACTATGGAAGTCGAGGTCAACAAGAGCCTCCCTTTCCTTGATATCCTTAGCACTAGAAATGATGATGGTTCTATATCTCACGAGGCATATAGAAAAAGACTCACACCGAACAATATTTACATGCCTCCTCACATCATCACCCAACCCACAAACTAGGGGTCCTCAACACATTAGTAACCAGAGCCCTCAGAATCTTTGACAAGGAACACCTAGAAAAAGAAAAAGAACACCTTATTAAAGTTTTCCTAAAAAATGGATACAACAAACGTCAAGCTGTCAAAGCCATAAAAAAGGAAACACTCGTCCAAATAAGAATAAAATTTTTGATAATATAATAGGAAAAGTTAACCTCCCTTACACACTAGGGACTACTGATAAAATCTCCCGCATCCTAAAAAGAGTAGGATTCTAACCACCTTCAAACCTTTAAACACGATTCATAGCTACCTTAATCCAATTAAAGACAAAATTGATCCAAAATGTCATAAGGGCGTCTACTTAATTCCTTGCTCATGCGGCAAGCCCTATGTAGGTGAGACTGGGAGATCCTTTAACACAAGAATCCAGGAACACTTAGCTAACATTAAACATAATTGATCCAAATTATAAGCTTTAGTAGAACACTCCAATGAAACTAAGCACCAAATTTGTATGGAAGATACCCGCATCTTAGCTAGAAGTGATCATTACTTCATAAGGAAATTCGGAGAAGCCATAGAAATTAGCAAGCACCCTAATAACCTCAATAGAGACGACGGATGGACCATAAGTGAAAACTGGATTCAATCCTATCATCCAAATTTACCCCTCCCTAACTATAATTCTCCTCTAATTAACCAAGAACTAATAAAAATGGTTTAATCCATTATAATTAAAAATAAATTATGACGATGATAAAATATAATTTAACAAGAATTTAAAATTAACACTAAAAATATTTAAAACAAACTTCAATTTAACATATTAAAATATATTAATCATATAAATTTCATAACTATGATAATATGTATTAATCTTAATAAATAATTGCAACATATAATTAAAATAAATATAATTAAAATAACAGAATACAAAGTAAAACAATTACAATAAAATATAATTAAAATAATAGGATATAAATTAAAACAACTATAACCCTAATAAAATGATAATTTAATAATCCCTAATATCTTAAATATAATTCCCCGGATGCGGGTGTTTCACCAGGGCTATAGGCGGATGGGACAGGGGTGGAGCAGTGTCGACCGACACCTGCTAGCTCCAAACCACATGGCCAGCGGTAAGACACGTTTAATTCAGTTGCAGGGGCCATCACATGGCCTCATGCAATGGGAAATAGGCTGGTACAGGAAAGCAGAGGTCAGGACCATCGCCTCCGCATGCTTTGGGGATAGTCGGCCTTCGGCTGCATTGAATGCAGCAGTTATGGCAGAGGAAAGCCGAGATGCGGCGAATTTTGTTAAAATTTGAGACAATTATGGCATCTACAGAAGGCTTCACAAGCATTGCTGGTCGGGAGGAGGTGTGTTATGGGAGAGGTTCGAGCTCCGCTGTGTTGCTGAGATGCACCCTCTGCAAGCTCAAGCTCTCCTCTGTTTGCTTCTGAGCGCTCGCTCTTTCATCCGCTCCGTCATGGTGAGGTAGCGGCTTATCAGCAGAAGGGGAGGCTCGAGAGGGGGAAGCTCTCGTCAGCAAGCCAGGAGGCGAAGCTCCTCGAGCTCTCCCTCCTCCACAGTTGACAACCCCCACTAACCCAATACGAGGAGTGGGTGTGGGCGTCTTCGTTCGGCTCCCTTCCCCCTGCCAAGAAATCCGTCCCCCCACACCACGCTCTTCCACTTCAGGAGCACGCTGAACCAGCCTGTCATTACGACCACCATTTCCATCCTATTTATAGAGGAAGCGACTCAGAGCGATCAAGGCCTCTGCTCGGGAAGTGCTACTTTCAGGGCGGAGCCTAGTCAACCAGGCGCCCATCAGAACCCGCGCTTTGCCATGGAAATTGAGCTTGAAGGGCAGCACAGGAGGAAGGGGAAGGAAGCAATGCAGAACAGGGGCGAGGATCCAAAGCCTTAACAGGCCTCGCAAGGCAAGGAGACGCAAATGCAGAACGAGGAGGACACGTGGTGGGAGGAAGGAGATGGTGAGCCAAATCCGTTGGACAAATGTGAAAATTGGGGCTGCCTGATAGAGGAAGAGCCGACCACGGAGCTCGTTGTGCCCAATGCCAGGTGGCAGTTCTTTTAGGCTCTGGTTCATTTTCTATTTTTTTCCATGTAGGCAAATCCAGATGGATGTTCAGCCGGTTTTTGCTGACCTGTTTGTACTGTTTGGAAAACTATGGACCATGTGTCTTCTGGTATTTTTGATCCCTTCGCACTGGTTTCCCCTCTGTTGGGGCAGTCTCAGAACCAGTGTATTGGAATGCTAAGCTTGGCTGTCCTCTCTTACAGCAAGCGCTCTCTCTGTAAATAGCTTTTTCCTTATTAATAGATTAAACATACTTAGCAAAAAAAAATTCTTAAATATAATTAATATAACAAAATATAAAGTAAAACATTTATAATAAAATATAATTGAAATAATAAGACATAAATTAAAATAACTATGACCCTAATAATCAATAATAATTTAATAAACCCTAATATCTGTCGGCAATGCATCTCATACATCTATTTATTAAACTGAATAATAAGACCAGTTTTCCACCAATCTTTCACATCCTGAAGATGAACCACCATTGCTGGGTTGAAACATCGATCAAAACAAGAAACCTAATGCGATGAATTCGAAAGATGATGTACATAATTATGAAGATTGCAGAAACCTAAAAGACAAAATAACTAATTTTAAATCAACGATATCTCCCACATCCAAACTCTGATTCGACCCATTTTTTTTGAAATTGAGCAATTTTTCGAGAGGAGATCAGACCTACAATCACTTTTCTAAAATTCTTCACCAAAATTGCAAAAAAATATAGGAGAGCCGCCGTCCATGAATTATCGTGAGAAACATTTCTGCTACATAACTGATTTTAAATGAGCGATATCTCCCTTATCCGGACTTCGATTTGGCCGTTCTTTTTTTCTTTTGAATTTGGGTATTTTTTCGCAAGAAATCCAGATCTGATATTTTTTTTTTTGTAATTTTTAAACCAAAAATTTCAGATCTAATCTGCAAACTCTCCACCCAAAAACATTCATGTAAAAAAATGAAAAAAGAAAAATTCTTCTCGCTTGGCCCAAGAAAATGCTTTGTGGAGGACGTAGCACATGCCTGAAGTTTGCTAAATATTGCTACAAAATTTGAAATTGAAATATGCATCAAACCCTCATTCACATGGAATCATAACGTGCTCTGATATCACTGATCCAGATCTTGGGGGAGGTCGCTGATGAGCCTCATCATTGGGTAATTATATGGGCCCTAATTCACCTCCTAGCTTAGTCAAACTAACTATTCTCACAAGTTATTGCATGCTTTTGATTATATTTTGTTTATCAGGTGAGTTAGAGTTGGATATTTTACTTTGTGGTGTAATGTGCATTTAATGCAGGATTAAAGGAGAAAATCAAGGAATTTTGGCAAAGACCAAGGTCAAAACTCAAATGGGACAAGGGAGAGGGATTATAGGAGGCAAATCCTCCTCATTTACTACCCCTCTATTCAAATATTTCTCCATCAACTCGGAGTGCAAACAACCAATTCATGAGGACTAGAAGGCAGTCGAGCAAGTTAGAGACAAAGCACCAGTTTATGTCGAGTTTGGGAGCCGAGCATCCCTAATTTTAAGGAAGTCATTGGAGACTTCAGATGTATAAGTAGAGAGGCCTAGGACCTCAGTGGGATTTGGATTTTCATTGTAAAACTTTACTCTATTTTTGAGCTGCAAGACTTGTGACAGTTCTTGTTGATGTAATTTGCTGTTTTGGTAATAAGAATGAGTTTTATTTTGAGCCAGCATTGAGTTAACTCAGAGGGCTGAATTTCTTGGGTTAGGGCCCAACCCTAGCAGCCAAGGCTCCTCTTGGTTGTAATTGTATGTTTAGTGTAGATTCATAGTTTAATTGCCAATTTGTTTATTAGATGCATTTCCATTACAACTAGTGTATATTAGATTGGTTGTGTGATAGTTTGCTTCCATTTGTGCCCGATTGCAAGTAGCAGGTTAGCAGGGAGAAAAAGGATCACTACAAGGTTGTTAGCAGGTGTCTCGGCCTCACTTCCTCCCTCTAGGACCATGAATTGAGGAAGGGACCCTTAAGCAGCCCCAAAAACAGATTTCTAGTTCTTTTATGAGCTTTGGAGTTTGATGTCTTTAACTTAGTATTTGGTTAATGTTGCAAGGTAGATTTCATTGTCATCTTTTCCATCTCCACTTCTACAGTAGATCTCACTCATGCTTTCATTCCATTCAACAACTTTCTTCATGCATAATAAAGGCAGTTGATTCATTAGTTTTGCTTTTTTAGTTTATGAAAATGTATCTTGTTGCATGACTTTTTGGAAGACGCACATGCTTTATGCAGAGCAGATGCTTCAGGAGGATACCAAGACTTCAGAACCAGCAACCACCTTCCACTTCATCCACCTTAGCCATACCTTGTCTCCACCATCACCCTCCCTAGTTTTTCATCATTTTTCATTGAAATTCTCCTAAACTCTAGCCATCCCTTATCTTGGATATTGACTCCTGAGTGCTAGAACTTCTAACACCCCATTCCACCCATCACACACCTTTCCTAAGCCTCCAAACACCTCCAACACCTCACAATTAGCTCTCGAATGTATCCTGTAGGTTTCCTATAATTCCTACAGGATCATCCTATAGGTTTCTAGTACATTCTGTAGGTTTTCCTGAAACGACATGTTTTGAGGCTGAATTGATGGAAAACCTCTAGGAAGTCACAAAAATCCTCCTAGGACCCCTCCACACCATCCAACCACTTCATAAACCTTCCAGCCATCCTCAAACACCTTCGATCCACCAGTCACATCCACAAGAACAATTAGTTTGCATACTTGATTTTGTCTAAAATGACCAAAAAAGTGAAAACATATTTAGTTTAGTTTATTTACTTACACATTAGTATTGTTTGATGCTTTTTAGTTATGCAACTTAGATGGTAGCATTTGTTTATTGTTGATTTAGCATTTCTGCTTAGCATAGCTTCTTAAATGGTTAATTAGTGTACGGTGTGGTTTAGCATTACATGTTGGCTTTCTCCATTACTGTAGTAGAGTAACTCAGAGTAGATTTGCCTTTCTCCCATCAAAGAATCAAGCTTCTTCTAACTCTATAGAAGTCTGGCTTGAAAGCCCAATGGCCTCTCACCAGCTGAACAATGACAACAGGCAGAACCATCACTTTTACTTATGCATAAATCACTGTCACCTCCAAGTTTGTATGAACCCTGGGTTGATAAGTAAAGCTGGTAGCCTAGGAGTTGCAGTGTCCTTGCTGCAATACTAGCGCTCATCACTTTTTGGCACCATTTCCGGGGAAGATGTCTGAGTAAAACATGATTACTGCTTTCTTTTCTTCTATTTCTTGTCTTCAATATTTTGCCATTAGTTTATTTCTGCAAAAGTAATCTAGTTGTTTCCTTTCTTTCATTTTGCATTCTATGCTTTCCTTTCCATTCTGCAAGTAGGATTTCGATTCAGCAAGTAGCTTTCTCATTCTGTCAGTAATTTTAATTCAATCAACAATTTCAATTTTGCAAGTACTTTCCAAGTTTTAAAAAGAATACAAAACCAACCCAAAAATATTTCCTTTCATGCCTCGTAGGAATAGGGACAAATTACGGAAATTTTTGCCAAATACCCCCAGTGCATCCAACAACCAACCTTCTCTCTTCTTCAGTGGCTGTGAAAGGAACCCTTAGGTGAGCAATCTCACATATTTGAAGAACCTACAGGGGAAAAAGAAGAAGAGGAAACCATTCCTACTGAACCACTGGCTGAAAACCGAAATGATAGAGGGAATAAAGAGAGTTGAGGGTACCTTCCCCATTAGGGAAACTAATGGGGACACTAAGATGAAAAATATAAGCCCCTCTTCCCTACCTCATTTCCATGGCCTGACCACAGAGGACCCCAACTCTTTCTTGTTTGAGTTTGCTGTTATATGCCGAACCGATGGCTATAAAGATGATGAGAAAAAGTTAAAACTATTTCCATCTACCCTCAAGGATGCAACATTGTACTGGTTCATGGGTTTACCTGGAGATAGTATCACAACTTGGGCTCAGATGCAACAAGCCTTTAACAACAAATATCGGGACTACTGTTGGTCAAAGGATACTAAAGAAGAAATTTTCAGGATGACCATAGGCCATTATGAATCCTTAGAAGACTACGAAGAAAGATTCCAACTTAGTTACAAAAGGGTTAAGTGGACACTTGACCCTGAGTCACTAAAGCTGGTCCTGCTTAGGGGAGTAAGAGAAGATCTTTTGGATACCTTACATTTTTTAGCAGGAGGAGATATCTTCCAATTACCCTATGAGGATATCAAGATTGTCTTTAGAAACCATTCTAGGGCAGCCAGGAAAAAGGGTAGGGGTAGTCAACCTATGGCCAGTACATCATCTTCCAACTCATCCATTAAGGGTGAAAGTGGAAACATGCTGGAAGATTTCAAAAGTGAGATGCTGCAAACCCTTGCCTTGAAAATGGACACCATGAACATTAAAAGGAAGCAGGAGGAAGCAAGAGGAATTAGAGAGAGCCTTGGCCATCTTTTGTCCTAGTGCACCAGGAGGCATCCTAGGAATGAATGTCCATTGAACTCTATTAAAATTTTCTTGGTCTGTGAAGAAAACCACTCCATAGATAAGCGCCCTTCTTTACCCAAAATCAAAGTTGTATATCAAGGAGCTAAAGGGGTCACTGAGCAACTTTGCTACGTTGACCAAAGGAGACCTCATGGTCCTAGACCATACCAGCAGGGCATGCAAGGGTCGTCCCATGCATATTACAACCCCAACCAAACCACAACCATACCTTCTTGGGGCCCCCCTGCTCATTCTTCTTGGTCTACACCCCCTCCTTGGTCATATGCATCTCAGTATCACTCCGAGCCAGCTAGCTAATCATTTCAACCTTATGCTCCGCCACAACCTCAGTGGAATACACAACTCCAAGGGCAGAGGCCCCAATACAACAATGCTCCAGCTCTATTTCCTCCACCACCTACCCAACTAGCTCCTACACTCCGCTCCACCCAAGCAACCCCATGTTCCTGCCCAGCCAAATTCGAGCCCAAAAAACAAGCAGTCTCAACAAGTATACAATGGAGAGACATCATATCTAGCTTATGTTGTGGAAATCTAGGAGATTAATATGAGATCTGGGAGAGTTCTCCCAGATAACCAACATCTACCTCCACCTCCACCTAGGGAGGTTGAGGAAGAAAGAGAGGAAAACAACCTTAAAGTAAATCCACCCTTTCCTTAGAGATTAGCCCAACCACTCCAGCCTACCCCAGAAGAGACTGAACTTCTGGGAGAATTGAAAAATTTGTTTAAAGATCCCCCTTCTCCAAGAAATAAAATATGTTCAAGGAGAAGTGCTTCAAGCATCCAAGGAGGCGAAAGAGGGATGCCCCTACCATTAATGTCAATGGGTAATTGTCCAACTTGATGCTAGGGTAGGTAATATGTCCAAAATATTTGGACCCTGGAAGCCCAGTAGTAGATGTGCACATCAATTGCACCATTGTCCCACACACTGTGATAGATCTTGGGGCTGCCATTAATGTGATGAACAAGGACACCATGATCAAGATCAACCTCTAAGGTTCATTGAGGAATACCACAACAGTTCTACAACTTGCAGACCGTTCCACTATAACCCCTGAGGGAATTGTGGAGGATGTGATGGTCTCCATTGACTCTTGGGGGTACCCTGTAGATGATTCGGATTTAAACAAGAACACAACAAATTATAGAGATAACCATAAACACAGAGATGTAGTGGAAATAATACTTCATTTCATTAATGTAAAATACTCAAATATGCTTACAAACAGCAATGGAACTAGGGCGATGATAGCTTATCTCTGAGAAGAGATGTGGTAGCTACATGCCTCTGAAATGTGTTATAATGAGGCTTGAAGAACTATTTATTGTTGAGAAACAATGGACAACCCTAAACAGCCAAAAACCTAACCGTAGAAGATGAAACACCAAAATGTGTGCCCTGTTTGGGTAAATTGGTACATCAACTTCCCAGGGTCGTAATTTTGGCATACAATCTCCGTTTGACATGCACAATATCTCATTAGAAAGATATATCCAAGAAATACAACTTTGGGAAGAGAAACATCAGTCCATGGACCCATGTTGCTCCTAGTTTTCCCAAAAACCATCGTTTAGGGCCTCAAAACGGCTCCGGAAGTTCAGGACCTAAAAAACTGCTAAAAATAGTAAACTATGCTACAAATAAGGAAACTGAAAAGCTGAAACAAAAAATGGTGGGGGTCCAAGTGGACTTGGCAGCTGGCCACCAATATCCACCTAGATTATTCCTCCCCCCTTAGGAAGCAATGGTCCGCATTGCATTGAGTTCCTCCATGAGATGAGGAAACTTATGCTGAACTTGGTCCGTGGTGAGTCACATGCCCTGGTGAAGGAGTTGGTCTGCTTTGACAAATCGATACAGTTGGATATTTTTCTGGTGAGTATGCTTGATTTGTGTGTCCGTGATCTGATCAGTTGCAACTTGTTCCATGCAATCTGGATTTAACTCTGTGGGTGTGAGTTGTTCTGCAATCAGATGTGTTTAGTAATGGTGGAAAGTATAACTGCAGACGGTCCACATTGAACACTAGGTGCAGGCCAAGGAATGGGGAATGCTGAGCTCAAATGCACTGTCTCCCATAGCCTTGGTAATGGTGTAAGGACCATATTGGAGTGGTCTAAGTTTCAGATAGGCTCTAGTAAGGCGTTCCTTTTGCAAATGCAACTAGACTTTGTTGCCCACCTAAAACTTGTGTGGCACCTGATGTTGATCATGTCGCTGCTTGTACTTGGAATTTGATTTCTCCAGAATGTCATGGACATAATGGTGAATATGTTGGATGTGTTCAATGAAGCTATTTGTCTTATCTGTTTCAGACTAGTCATGAGCTGAATCTATGTTAGTAGCTGCAAATGGCTTGGCCACATCAATGGGACATAATGGCTGGAATCCCAAGCCCACTTGAAAAGGGCTGTGGCCAGTCGAGCTGTGGAGAGCCCAGTTGTAGCAGTGGTGAACATAGGGAAGGCTCTCATCCCATGTGCGTGGATGCTTTGAGTTGTACATGTGCAGAATGCGTACGATCATCCTATCGACAACCTATGTCTAGCCATCAGATTGAGGATGGAAGACTGCGGACTTAGTGAGTTTGGTGTCGAGCATCGACCAGAGACTGGACCAAAATGTATTGAGGAACCTACTATCCTGATCTGAGATGATAGACTGTGGGATCCCAAAGTGTACCCACACTCGTTCAAAGAAGAGTTTAGCAGTGGCTTCTTCTGTGATATTCTTCTTATAGGCAGCCATAATGGCCACCTTCGAGAACCTGTTGACGACCACAAAAACACAGTCATTTCCATGCTTAGTGGAAGGAAGGCCTGACATGTAATCCATGGAGATGGATTCCCAAGCTCGACTAGGGGTAGGAAATGGGGTATAGAGGCCTTGCTTCTTGATGGTTGGTTTGGCAATGGCGCAGGTAGTGCGTGATCTTATGTACTTCTCGAAACCCTGTCGAAGACTTGACCAATAGAAATACTTCTGCAGTACTGCCACCATTTTCTCGACCCCGAAATGTCCAACAAACCGACTATAGTGTGCTTCCCAAATCATCTTGGCATGCTCGCTCGAGGGAACACAAAGGTGATCCAAGTGGCATAACAGAGCACCCTAGAGGTGAAAATCTGTAACATGCTGACCCTCCAAGAGTGTTTGATATGTGTGGCCGAATTCTGGGTTGCTTTTGTAGGGAAGTGGCCAATCAGAAGTCTCATGCCCACAAGAGTTGAGCATAGTGGTTAACACCATGATCGGTGGTCGACTAAGGAAATCTACAACATTATTGGTGCTACCCTTCTTATACTTGATATTCAAATGGAACTGTTGCAGGTATGTGGACCACTTCTGATGGCGATCATTCTACAATTTCCCTTGGGTCTGTATGAACTACAGGGGTTGGCAGTCTATGTGGATGACTGTTTCCTTCCCCAAAATGTAATGCTTCCATTGTCGGCAGGCTTGCACAATGGAATATATCTCTTTGTCATAAGTGGGATACTTCCGGACTGTTTCTGAAAGTGTCTCACTACGATATGCCACTAGAAGCCCATGTTGAGTAAGGACTACCCCAATAGCATAGTTAGAGGCATTTGTCTCGACCTCAAATGGTTGTTGCAAGTCTGGTAATGCGAGCACTGGTGCCATGCAGAGGCGATCTTTCAACTCTATGAATGCCTTCTGTTGAGATTCAGACCAAAAGAAATTTTCTTTCACTCCTCCCTTCGTGACTTGAGTCAAGGGCCAAGTGATATGAGAAAATCCCAACATGAACCTGCGATAGAAGTTGGCAAGACCTAGAAAGCTGCGGATCTCTATCAGAGTGGTTGGAGATGGCCAATCTCGAATGACTTGGATCTTGGATGGATCCACATGCACCCCTTGTTCATCAATAATGTGTCCCAGATACTGAACCTAGGTCATGCCAAAAGTGCATTTCTCCAAATTGGAACATAACTTGTGTTGCCGTAGTGTTTGGAGAACCTGTCGAATGTGGTGGAGGTGCTCCTCCCAACTCTGGCTGAAGATAAGGATGTCATACAAGTATACCACTACAAATGAGTTGGTGAATGGCTATAAGATGTCATCCATTAGCCTCATGAAGGTTGCAGGAGCATTCGTCAATCCAAAAGGCATAACCAACCATTCGAAAAGGCCCTCCTTGTCTTTGAAGGTAGTCTTCCACACATTAAAGGGTTTGATTGGTACCTGGTGATATCTTGATTTCAAATCGATCTTGCTGAAACATTTTGCTCCCTTCAGTTGGTCCAAGAGGTCATCAATCCATGGGATCGGGTACCTATTATGGATAGTGATCTTGTTCAATGCTCGATAGTCAATACAGAGTCTCCAAGTCCCATCCTTCTTCTCTACCGAGATGATCGAGCTCCCACAAGGTGATGAACTTGGACGGATGTGACCTTTTTGTAGCAGCTCCTGAATCTGCCCCTTGATTTCATCATTTTCCAGAACATAGTGGCGATAGATTGGTCCATTGGGCAATGATGTACCTGAGGTTAGATCGATGGAGTGCTTGACCTGACAGTGTAGAGGAACCCCTGTGGGGGAGGTGAAGATGTCCTCGTACTCCTCCACGACCTTGTCCATCTATAGTTTTCATGCGGAGGGGCCTTATCTAGAGGTCATGGCCACCGTCTTCTTCTTTCCTTGAGGGCGTAACATCAGGAAAACAAATTTCCCAGTTTGGAAACAAGCTTACTGCATTGTTTTGCAGTAATCAAAGAGATGGTAGCAGGGGGTGCTAACTAGGGTATCCTATACAACTTATTTCCCAAAGTAACAATAACAACACGAGGCCTTGATTCATACACAACATGTCACTTCCACAAGTATGATTGTCCTAATAATGCATCACAGACTTCAATGGGAGCAATGTCACACAATACCTCATCTGTGAAGGGCTTGATGTTGCATGGAAGGCGACACTGCTGGCTCATGTGAAGATCTTGTCCTTGGTGAAGCCACCTGATGGTGTACGATTGTGGATGTGCTGTGGTCGGTAAGCCCAACCGCTTCACGACCTCTGCAGAAATGAGGTTCTTTTGGCTCCCGCTGTCGACAATGAACTATAGCGGGGAGCCCTTTACCCAGATCTAGGAGTGGAAGAGACGTTCCTCCTCCTTTGGATCTTCGGGTTCTTGCTTTTGGATCTTCGTGGTGGCAACAGTGGTGTTGGGCTGTGCATTGATAATCTGCTTCCCTTTGTCATTCCCCTTGTCGGGTTCTGACTCAGAGTCGGAACATGCATATGATTCTGAAACCTTTAGCTCGGTCACCAATGATTGCTTGGCCCGACACTCACTTGTGTTGTGAGTGTAGCTCTTATGGAAGTCACAACACTTTCCTGTGTCCTTTTTTGGCTTCACAACGCTGTTCTTTGCTTGCAACTTTGGCGGGTTGTCTGGGGCTGCCCCGTGTTGGATTTGTCCTTTGTTTAGCAGTTTGGGGGCACCTTTCCCTTGCTTCTGATTCACAGATCCAAGGTCTCGCTTCTTATGTTTAAACTTTTGCTTGACCTTGACTACATATCTGTATGCTGTGCCGAGCAAGGGGATGTTCAAGAATTCTATTTCTTCCTAGATGTACTTGTGTAGGCAGCCACGATATTTGAGTACCAAATGCTGCTCTGAATCCTTGATATGCAACTTTGTACGAAGGGTATGGAAAATATTGCTAAACTCCGGCACGTCTTGGTCCCTTCACTGCCGTAGCGTGATCCACTTTATGTATTGATCCTCATAGCTTCCGACAGGGTAGTGCTGCTCCTTGATGACATCCCAGAATGAATCCCAAGTGGGTGTGGCTGAAAATAGTGAGCCTATACTTTCATCCTTATGCTCGCAGTAGGTTTCCCACCAGTCCTTGACATGGGGGGCTGCTTTGAGAAGAGCAAAAATAATCTTTTCCTGACTGGAAAAATCATGAACAAAAAAAATAACCCTCTAGCAGATTTAACCATTTATCGATGGCATCTACGTCTATCTAACCCTTGAATATGGGGATTTCAAAATTAACTTGTACCTTAAATGGTGTGGCATTTCTAGAGTAGCTGTTAGAAGTTGACGAGTCGCCCCTAGGTAGCTACTGAAGGATCTGGGCAAAGCTGTCCATCATCACATTCCTTTGTCGCTGGAGGCTTCTTCGAGCAAAATTTTGATAGGATCTCCTGCCCCCTCGTCTTTATTTTCATCCTCCATTGGAGGCCGTCGGGATTTGCGAGGCTGGTCTTGCAAAGGTTTGACCAGTTCAAGCCCTAACTCCTTATATCCCAACCTTGTTGGGGACATGCAAAGAAAAAAAATAGAGAAAAAGCAGATCGCTCTGATACCACTAATCCAAATTTAAACAAGAACGCAAAAAATTACAAAGATTACCATAAACACAAAGATGCAGTAGAAATAATACCTCATTTCATTAATGTAAAATACTGAAATATGCTTACAAACAACAATGGAAATAAACCAACTAGGGCGATGGTAGCTTATCTTTGAGAAGAGATGTGGTGGCTACATGCCTCTGAATTGTGTTACAATGAGGCTCAGAGGCCTATTTATTGGTTAGAAACAATGGACAACCCTAAACATCCAAAAGCCTAACCCTAGAAGATGAAACGCCAAACTGTGGGCCTCGTTTGGGTAAATTGGTACATCAACTTCCTGAGGTTGTAACTTTGGCATACAATCTCCGTTTGACGCACACAGTATCTCGTTAGAAAGATCTATCCGAGAAATACAACTTTGGGAAGAGTAACATTGGTCTAGTGAGCCATGTTGCTCCCTGTTTTCCCAAAAAACATCGTTTAGGGCCTCAAAATGGCTCCAGAAGTTCAAGACCTGAAAAACTGCTAAAAATAGTAAACTGTGCTACAATTAAGGAAACTTAAAAGCTGAAACAAAAAATGGTGGGGGTCCAAGTGGACTTGGCAGGTGGCCACCAATATCCAACTGGATCATTCCTCCTCCCTTAGGAAGCAATGGTCCCCATTGTGTTGAGCTCCTCCATGAGATGAGGAAACTTCCGCTGAGCTTGATCCCTGGTGAGCCACTTGCCCTGGTGAAGGAGTTGGCCTGCTTTTACAAATCGATATAGTTGGATATTTTGTTGGCAAGTGTGCTTGATCTGTGTGTGCATGATCTGATCTGTTGCAACTTGTTACATGCAATTTGGATTTAACTCTGTGGGTGTGAGTTGTTCTGCAATGTCAGATGTGTCTAGTAATGGTGGAAAGTATGGCCGCAGGTGGTCCACATTGAACACTGGGAGCAGGCCAAGGAATGGGGGAATGCTGAGCTCAAATGCATTGTCTCCCATAGCCTTGGTAATGGTGTAAGGACCATATCAGAGTGGTTTGAGTTTCCGATAGGCTTTGTTAAGGCATTCCTTTTGCAAATGCAACCAGACTTTGTCGCCCACCTAAAACTTGTGTGGCACTTGATGTTGATCATGTCGCTGCTTATACTTGGCATTTGATTTCTCCAAAATGTCATGGACCTACTGGAAAATATTTTGGATGCGTTCAATGAAGATGTTTTCCTTATCTGTTTTGGACTGGATATGAGTTGAATTTGTGTGAGTAGCTGCAAATGGCATGGCCACATCAATGGGACATAATGGTTGGAATCCTAAGACCACTTGAAAAGGGCTGTGGCTAGTTGAGCTGTGGAGAGCCCGGTTGTAGCTGTGCTAAACATAGGGGAGGCTCTCGTCCCATGTGCTAAACCCCATGTTGATAAGTAAAGCTGGTAGCCCAGGGGTTGCAACATCCTTGCTGTAATACTGGCACTCATCACTTTTTGGTGTCCTTGTTGGGGAAGGTGTCTGAGTAGAACATGATTACTACTTTCTTTTCTTTTATTTCTTGTCTTCAATATTCTGCCATTAGTTTATTTCTGCAAAAGTAATCTAGTTGTTTCCTTTCTTTTGTTTTTCATTCCCTACTTTCCTTTCCATTTTGCAAGTAGGATTTCAATTCAGCAAGTAGCTTTTTCATTCTGTCAGTAATTTTCATTCAATCACCAATTTCAATTATGCAAGTACTTTCCAAGTTTTAAAAATAATTCAAAACCCACCCAAAAATATTTCCTTTCATGTCTCGTAGGAATAGGGACAATTTACGGAAATTTTTTCCAAATACCCCCACTACATCCAACAACCGACCTTCTCTCTTCTTCGGTGGCTGTGAACTAGAGGAACCCTTAGGTGAGAAACTTGACATATTTGAAGAACCTAAAGGAGAAGAAGAAGAAGAGGAAACCATTCCTACTGAACCAATGGCTAAAAACTGAAGTGACAGAGGGAATAGAGAGAGAGTTGAGGGTGCCTTCCCCGTCAGGGAAACCAATGGGGACACTAAGATGAAAATATAAGCCCCTCTTCCCTACCTCATTTCCATGGCCTGACCACAGAGGACGCCGACACTTTCCTTTTTGAGCTTGCTATTATATGCCTAACCTATGACTATACAGATGATGAGAAAAAGTTAAAACTATTTCCATCTACCCTCAAGGATGCAACATTGTGCTGGTTCATGGGTTTACCGGGAGATAGTATCACAACTTGGGCTTAGATGCAACAGGCCTTTAACAACAAATATCTGGACTATTGTCGGTCAAAGGATACTAAAGAATAAATTTTCAGGATAACCATAGGCCATGATGAATCCTTAGAAGACTACGAAGAAAGATTCCAACTTAGTTACAAAAGGGCCAAGTGCACACTTGACCCCGAGTCACTAAAGCTGGTACTGCTTAAGGGAGTAAGAGAAGATCTTATGGATACCTTACATTTGTTACCAAGAGGAGATATCTTCCAATACCCTATGAGGATATTAAGACTGTCTTTAGAAACCATTTTAGGGCAGTCAGGAAAAAGGGTAGGGTTAGTCAACCTATGGCCAGTACATCATCTTCCAACTCATCCATCAAGGATGAAATTGGAAACATGTTGGAAGATTTCAAAAGTGAGATGCTGCAAACCCTTGCCTTGCAAAAGGACACCATGAACATTAAATGGAAGTAGGAGGAAGCAGGAGGAAGTAGAGAGAGCCTTGGCCATCTTTTGTCCTAGATGCACCATTAGGCATCCTAGGAATGAATGTCCATTGAGCTCTATTGAAATTTGCTCGGTCTGTGAAGAAAACCATTCCATAGATAAGTTCCCTTCTTTAACCAGACTCAAATTTGTATATCAAGGAGCTGAAGGGGTCACTGAGCAGCTTTGCTACGTTAACCAAAGGAGACCTTATGGGCCTAGACCATACCAACAGGGCATGCAGGGGTCATCCCATAAATATTACAACCCCAACCAAACCACAATCATACCTTCTTGGGGCCCCCCTGCTCATTCTTCCTGGTCTACACCCCCTCCTTGGTCCTATGCATCTCAGTATCACTCCCAGCCAGCGAGCCAATCATTTCAACCTTATGCTTCACCACAACTTCAGTGGAATACACCACTCCAGTGGTGGAGGCCCCAATACAACAATGCTCAACAATGCTCCAACTCTATTTCCTCCACCACCTACCCAACCAAATCTCCTACACTCTGCTCCACCCAAGCAACCCCATATGCATGCCCATCCAAATCCGAACATAAAAAACAAGCAGGCTCAATAAGTATACAATGGAGAGACATCATATCTAGCTTATGCTGTGGAAATCTAGGATATTAATCTGATATTTGGGAGAGTTCTCCCAGATAACCAACCTCCTCCTCTAGCTAGGGAGGTTGAGGAAGAAAGAGAGGAAAGAAACCTTAAAGTAAATCCACCCTTTCCTGAGAGATTAGCCCAACCACTCCAGCTTATCCCAAAAGAGACTGAACTTCTGGGAGAATCAAAAAATCTATGTGTAAAGATCTCCCTTCTCCAGGCAATAAAAGGTGTTCCCATTTATAATAAGTTGACTAAGGAGAAGTTCTTCAAGCATCCAGGGAGGTGAAAGAGGGATGCCCCTACCTTTAATGTCATTGGGCAACTGTCCAACTTGATGCTGACGCAGGTAATCTGTCCAAGATATTTGGACTCTAGAAGCCCTATAGTAGATGTGCACATCAATCGCACCATTGTCCCACACACTGTGATAGATCTTGGGGCTGCCATTAATGTGATGACCAAGGACACCATGCTCAAGATCAAGCTCCAAGGTTCATTGAGGAAGACCACAACAGTTCTGCAACTTGCAGATTGTTCCACTGTAACCCCCTGAGGCAATTGTGGAGGATGTGATGGTCTCCATTGACTCTTGGGAGTACCCTGTAGATGATCCGGATTTAAATAAGAATGCAACAAATTACAGAGATAACCATAAAAACAGAGATGCAGTAGAAATAATACTTCATTTCATTGATGTAAAAGATTGAAATATGCTTACAAACATCAATGGAAATAAACCATCTAGGGCAATGGTAGCTTATCTCTGAGAAGAGATGTGGCGGCTACATGCCTCTGAACTGTGTCACAATGAGGCTCGAAGGCCTATTTATTGTTGAGAAACTATGGACAACCCTAAACATCCAAAAACCTAACCTTAGAAGATGAAACACCAAACTGTGGGTCCCGTTTGGGTAAATTGGTACATCAACTTCACGGGGTCGTAACTTTGGCATACGATCTCCGTTTGACGCGCACAATATCTTGTTAGAAAGATCTATCTGAGAAATCCAACATTGGAAAGATAAACATATGTCCCTGGACCCATGTTGCTCACATTTTTCCCAAGAAACATTGTTTAGGGCCTCAAAATGGTTCCGGAAGTTTAGGACCTGAAAAACTGCTAAAAATAGCAAACTATACTACAATTAAGGAAATTGAAAAGCTGAAACAAAAAGTAGTAGGGGTCCAAGTGGACTTGGCAGGTGGCCACCATATCCACCTGGACCATTTCCCCCCCTTCAGGAAGCAATGGTCCCCATTGTGTTGAGTTCCTCCATGAGATGAGGAAACTTCAACTGAACTTGGTCCCTGGTGAGCCACTTGCCATGGTGAAGGAGTTGGTCTGCTTTGACAAATTGATACAGTTGGATATTTTGCTGGCGAGTGTGCTTGATCTGTGTGTCCATGATCTGGTCAGTTGCAGCTTGTTTCATGCAATCTAGATTTAACTCTGTGGGTGTGAGCTGTTCTACAATGTCAGATGTGTCTAGTAATGGTGGAAAGTATGGCCGTAGGCGGTCCACATTGAATACTGGGTGCAGGCCAAGGAATGGAGGAATGTTGAGCTCAAATGCATTTTCTCCCATAGCCTTTGTAATGGTGTAAGGATTGTATCAGAGTGGTCTGAGTTTCCGATAGGCTCCAGTAAGGCATTCCTTTTGCAAATGCAA
This sequence comes from Pinus taeda, assembly GCA_000404065.3. NCBI lineage: Eukaryota > Viridiplantae > Streptophyta > Pinopsida > Pinales > Pinaceae > Pinus > Pinus taeda. Next base: position 93,660 of record APFE030906143.1, on the reverse strand, counting down.
CTAGACTTTGTCCCCCACCTGAAACTTGTGTGGCACCCAATGTTGATCATGTCGCTGCTTTTACTTGGCATTTGATTTCTCCAGAATGTCATGGACCTGCTGGCGAATATGTTGGATGTGTTGAATGAAGCTGTTTGCCTTATCCATTTCGGACTAGACATGAGCTGAATCTGCGTGATTAGCTGCAAATGGCATGGCCACATCAATGGGACATAATGGCTGGAATCCCAAGCCCACCTGAGAAGGGATATGGCCAGTCAAGCTATGGAGAGCCCAGTTGTAGCTGTGTTGAACATATGGGAGGCTCTCGTCCCATGTGCGTGGATGCTTTGAGTTGTACATGCATAGAATGTGTATGATTATCTTGTCGACAACCTCTGTCTGGCCATCAGTTTGAGGATGGAAGGTTGTGGACTTAGTGAGTTTGGTGTCGAGCATTGAATAGAGACTGGACCAAAATGTACTAAGGAACCTGCTGTCCCAATTTGAGATGATAGACTATGGGATCCCAAAGTGTACCCACACTTGTTCAAGGAAGAGTCTAGCAGTGGCTTCTGCTGTGATATTCTTCTTACATGCAGCCATAATGGCCATCTTCGAGAACCTGCCGATAACCACAAAAACACAGTCGTTTTCATGCTTAGTGGAAGGAAGGCCTGACATGTAATCCATGGAGATGGATTCCTAAGGTCGACTAGGGTTAGGCAGTGGGGTATAAAGGCCTTGCTTCTTGATGGTCGGTTTGGCAATGGCGTAGGTAGTGCATGATTTGATGTACTTCCCGACATCCTGTCGAGGATTTGGCCAATAGAAATACTTCTGTAGTACTTCCACCATTTTCTCAACCCCGAAATGTCCAGTAGCCCGACTGTAGTGTGCTTCACAAATCATCTTGGCACACCCGCTCGAAGGAACACAAAGGTGACCCAGGTGGCATAAGAGGGCACCCTGGAGGTGAAAATATGGAACATGTTGACCCTCCAAGAGTGTCTGGTATGTGTGGCCGAATTCTAGGTCGCTTTTGTAGAGAAGTGGCCAATCAGAAGTCTTGTGCCCACAAGAGTTGAGCACAGTGGTAATTCCATGATCCATGGTTGACTGAGGCAATCTACAACATTATTGGTGCTACCCTTCTTATGATTGATATTCAAATGGAACTGTTGCAGGTATGTGGACCACTTTTTATGGCGATCATTCTTCAATTTCCCTTGGGTTTGTATGAACTGTAGGGATCGGTGGTCTGTGTGGATGACCATTTCCTTCCCCAAAATGTAATACTTCCATTGTCGGCAGGCCTGCACAATGGAATACATCTCTTTGTCATAAGTGGGATACTTCCGGTCTGTGTCTGAAAGTGTCTCACTATGATATGCTACTGGATGTCCGTGTTGAGTAAGGACTGCCCCAATAACATAGTCAGAGGCATCTGTCTCAACCTTAAATGGTTGTTGCAAGTCTGGTAATACGAGCACTTGTGATGTGCAGAGGCGATATTTCAACTTTGTGAATGCCTTCTATTGAGATTCAGACCAAAATAATTTTGCTTTCGTTCCTCCCTTGGTGACTTGACTCAAGGGCCAAGTGATATGAGAAAATCACAACACGAACCTGCGATAGAAGTTGGCAAGACCTAGAAAACTGCAGAGCTCTGTCAGAGTGGTTGGAGATGGCCAATCTCGAATGACTTGGATCTTGGATGGATCCACATGCACCCCCTGTTCATCAATAATGTATCCCATATACTGAACCAAGGTCATGCCAAAAGTGCATTTCTCCAAATTTTCACATAAATTGTGTTGCCGTAGTGTTTGGAGAACCTGTTGGATGTGGTGGAGGTGCTCCTCCCAACTGTGGCTGAATATTAGGATGTCATCCAAGTATACCACTACAAATGAGTTGGTGAATGGCCGCAAGATGTCTTCCATTAGCCTCATGAAGGTTGCAGGAGCATTCGTCAATCTGAAAGGCATAACCAACCATTCGAAAAGGCCATCCTTAGCTTTGAAGGCAGTCTTCCACACATCGGAGGGTTCGATTGGTACCTGGTGATATCTTGACTTCAAATCGATCTTGATGAAATATTTTGCTCACTTTAGTTGGTACAAGAGGTCATCAATCTGTGGGATTGGGTACCTATTATGGACAATGATCTTGTTCAATGCCCGATAGTCAATACAGAGTCTCCAAGTCCCATCCTTCTTCTATACCAACACGATCGAGATCCCACAAGGTGATGAACTCAGACAGATGTAACCTTTCTGCAGCAACTCCTGAATCTACCTCTTGATTTCATCATTCTCCAAAATGGTCCATTGGGAAACAACGCACCTGGGGTCAGATCAATGGAGTGCTTGACCTGACAGTGCAGAGGAACCCTTGCGAGGGTGGTGAAGATGTCTTTGTACTCTTCCATGACCTTGTCCATCTGTAGTTGTTGTGTGGAGGGGCCCTGTCTAAAGGTCGTGGCCACCGTCTTATTCTTTCCTTGAGGGCGTATCATCAAGAAAACAAATTTCCCAGTTTTGGAAATGAGCTTACTACATTGTTTTGCGGTAATCAAAGAGATGGCGGTAGGCAGTGCTACCTCCGGTATCCTGTACAACTTATTTCCCAAAGTAAAAATAACAGCACGAGGCCTTGATTCATACACAGCATGTCGCTTCGACAAGTATGGTTGTCCTAATAATATATCATAGACTTCAATGGGAGAAATGTCACACAATACCTCATACGTGAAGGGCTTGATTTTGTATGGAAGGCGACACTACTAGCCACCTGATAGTGTACGATTGTGGATGTGCTGTGGTCAGTAAGCCCAACCATTTCACGACCTCTACTGAAATGAGGTTCTTTTGGCTCTCGCTATCGATAGTGAACTGTAGTGGGGAGCCCTTTACCCACATATGGGAGTGGAAGAGACGCTCCTCCTCCTCTGGATCTTTGTGGTGGCAATGGTGGTGTTGGGCTACGCATCGATAATCTGCTTCCCTTTGTCATTCCCCTTGTTAGGTTCTTACTTAGATTTGGAACATGCATATGATTCTAAAACCTTTATCTTGGCCACTAGTGACTGCTTGGCCCAAAACTCACTTGTGTTGTGAGTGGAGCTCTTACGGAACTCACACCACTTTCCTATGTCCTTTTTTGGCTTCATGAAGCTGTTCTTTGCTTGCATCTTTGGCGGGTTGTCTTGGGTTGCATTGCCTTGGATTTTTCCTTTGTTTTGGAGTTTGGGGGCACCTTTCCCTTGCTTCGGATTCACAGATCCAAGGTCTCGCTTCTTCTGTTTAAAATTTTGCTCGACCTTGACGGTATATCAGTATGTCGTGTAGAGCGAGGGGATGTTCAAGAATTATATTTCTTCCTGGATATACTTGTGTAGGCAACCATGGTATTTGAGTACCAAATGTTGCTATGAATCCTTGGTACCCAGCTTTGTGTGAAGGGTATGGAAAATATTGGTAAAATTCGGCACGTCTTGGTCCCTTCCTTGCCGCAGTGTGGTTCACTTTATGTATTGATCCTCATAACTTCCAATAGGGTGGTACTGCTCCTTGATGGCATCCTAGAATGAATCCCAAGTGGGTGCAGCTGAAAATAGTGAGCCTGTACTTTCATCCTTATGCTCGCAGTAGGTTTCCCACTAGTCCTTGTCATGGGGGGCTGCTTTGAGAAGAGCGAAAATAATCTTTTCTCGATTGGAAAAATCATGAACAGAGAAATAACCCTCTAGCAGATTTAACCATTTATCAACGACATATGCATCTATTTGACCCTAGAATATGGGGATTTCAAAACTAACTTGTATCTTAAACAGTGTGGCGTTTCCAGAGTAGCTGTTAGAAGCCGATGAGTCACCCCTAGGTAGCCGCTGAAGGATCTGGGCAAAGCTGTCCATCATCGCGTTCCTTTGTTGCTCGAGGGCTTCTTCAAGCAAGATTTTGATAGGATCTCCTGCCCCCTCTTCTTTATTTTCATCCTCCATTCGAGGCCGTCAGGATTTGCGAGGTTGGTCTTGCAAAGGTTTGACCAGTTCAAGCCCTAACTCCTAATATCCCGACCTCGTTGGGGACATGCAAAGAAAAAAAATAGAGAAAAAGCAGACTGCTCTGATACCATTGATCTAGATTTAAATACAAACGCAATAAATTACAGAGATAACCATAAACATAGAGATGGGAAATAATACTTCATTTCATTAATGTAAAACACTGAAATATGCTTACAAACAACAATGGAAATAAACCAGCTAGGGCGATGGTATCTTATCTCTGAGAAGAGATGTGGTGGCTACATGCCTATGAAATGTGTTACAATGAGGCTCGAAGGCCTATTTATTGTTGAGAAACAATGGACAACCCTAAACATCCAAAAACCTAACCCTAGAAGATGAAATGCCAAACTGTGGGCCCCATTTTGGTAAATTGGTACATCAACTTCCCGGGGTTGTAACTTTGGCATACGATCTCCATTTGACGCACAAGGTATCTCGTTAGAAAGATCTATCCGAGAACTACAACTTAGGGAAGAGCAAAATTAGTCCATAGACCCATGTTGCTGCTATTTTTCCCAAAAAACATCGTTTAGGGCCTCAAAACGTCTCCAGAAGTTCATGACCTAAAAAACTTCTAAAATAGTAAACTGTGCTACAATTAAGGAAACTAAAAAGCTGAAACAAAAAATGGTGGGGGTCCAAGTGGACTTGGCAGGTGGCCACTAATATCCAACTGGATCATTCCTACCCCCTTAGGAAGCAATGGTACCCATTGCGTTGAGTTCCTCCATGAGATGAGGAAACTTCAGCTAAACATGGTCCCTGGTGAGCCACTTGCCATGGTGAAGGAGTTGGCCTGCTTTGACAAATCGATACAGTTGGATATTTTGCTAGTGAGTGTGCTTGATCTGTGTGTCCATGATCTGATCAGTTGCAGCCTGTTCCATGCAATTTGGATTTAACTCTATGGGTGTGAGCTGTTCTGCAATGTCAGATGTGTCTAGTAATGGTGGAAAGTATGGCCACAGGCGGTCCACATTGAACACTGGGTGCAGGCCAAGGAATGGGGAAATGCTCAGCTCAAATGCATTGTCTCCCATAGCCTTGGTAATGGTGTAAGGACCATATTGGAGTGGTCTGAGTTTCTGAGAGGCTCTGGTAAGGTGTTCCTTTTGCAAATGCAACCAGAATTTGTTGCCCCCCTGAAACTTGTGTGGCACCTGATGTTGATCATGTCGCTGCTTGTACTTGGCATTTTCTTTCTCTAGAATGTCATGGACCTACTGGAAAATATGTTGGATGTGTCCAATGAAGCTGTTTGCCTTATCTGTTTTGGACTGGACATGAGCTGAATTTGCGTGAGTAGCTGCAAATTGCATGGCCACATCAATGGGACATAATGGTTGGAATCCCAAGCCCACCTGAAAAGGGTTGTGGCTAGTTGAGCTATGGAGAGCCTGGTTGTAGCTATGCTGAAAATAGGGGAGGCTTTCGTCCCATCTGTTGAACCCTGGGTTGATAAGTAAAGATGGTAGCCCAGGAGTTGCAGCATCCTTGCTGCAATATTGGAGCTCATCACTTTTTGGCGCCGTTGCCAGGGAAGGTGTATGAGTAGAACATAATTACTGCTTTCTTTTTTTCTATTTCTTGTATTCAATATTCTGCCATTAGTTTATTTATGCAAAAGTAATCTAGTTGTTTCCTTTCATTCATTTTGCATTCTCTGCTTTCCTTTCCATTCTGCAAGTAGGATTTTAATTCAACAAGTAGCTTTGTCATTCTGTCAGTAATTTTCATTTAGTCAACAATTTCAATTTCGCAAGTACTTTCCAAGTTTTAAAAAGAATACAAAACCAACCCAACAATATTTCCTTTTATGCCTCATAGGAATAGGGACAACTTACGGAAATTTTTGCTAAAGACTCTCACTGCATCCAACAACCAACCTTCTCTCTTCTTCGGTGGCTGTGAACTGGAGGAACCCTTAGGTGAGAAACCTGACATATTTGAAGAACCTATAGGGGAAGAAGAAGAAGAGGAAACCATTACTACTGAACCAATGGCTGAAAACCGAAATGACAGAGGGAATAGAGAGAAAGTTGAGGGTGCCTTCCCCATCAGGGAAACCAATGGGGACAGTAAGATGAAAAACATAAGCCCCTCTGCCCTACCTCATTTCCATGGCATGAGCACAGAGGACCCTGACACTTTCCTGTTTGAGTTTGCTGTTATATGCCGAACCTATGACTATACAGATGATGAGAAAAAGTTAAAACTATTTCCATCTACCCTCAAGGATGCAACATTTCGCTGGTTCATGGGTTTACCTGGAGATAGTATCAGAACTTGGGCTCAGATGTAGCAGGCCTTTAACAAAAAATATCGGGACTACTGTCGGTCAAAGGATACTAAAGAAGAAATTTTATGATGACCATAGGCCATGATGAATCCTTAGAAGACTACGAAGAAATATTCCAACTTAGTGGGCCAAGTGCACACTTGACCCTGAGTCACTAAAGCTGGTCCTGCTTAGGGGAGTAAGAGAAGATCTTCTGGATACCTTACATTTGTTACCAGGAGGAGACATCTTCCAATTACCCTACGAGGATATCAAGACTGTCTTTAGAAACCATTCTAGGGCAACCAGGAAAAAGGGTAGGGGTAGTCAACCTATGGCCAGTCCATCATCTTCCAACTCATCCATCAAGGGTGAAATTGGAAACATGATGGAAGATTTCAAAAGTGAGATGCTGCAAACCCTTGCCTTGCAAAAGGACACCATGAACATTAAAAGGATGCAGGAGGAAGCAGAGAGAGCCTTGGCCATCTTTTGTCCTAGATGCACCAAGAGGCATCCTAGGAATGAATGTCCATTGAAATCTATTGAAATTTGCTCGGTTTGTGAAGAAAATCACTCCACAGACAAGTGCCCTTCTTTAACCAGACCCAAAGTTGTATATCAAGTAGCTGAAGGGGTCACTAAGCAGGTTTGCTACATTAACCAAAGGAGACCTCATGGGCCTAGACCATACAAGAAGGGCATGCAAGGGTCGTCCCATGCATATGAAAACCCCAACCAAACCACAACCATACCTTCTTGGGGTCTCCCTGCTCATTCTTCTTGGTCTACACCCCCTCCTTGGTCCTATGCATCTCAGTATCACTCCCAGCCAGCCAGCCAGTCATTTCAGCCTTATGCTCCGCCACAACTTAAATGAAATACACCACTCCAGGGGTGGAGGCCCCAATACAACAATGATCAACAATGCTCCAGCTCTATTTCCTGCACCACCTGCCCAACCACAGCTCCTACACTCTGCTCCACCCAAGCAACCCCATATGCCTGCCCAACCAAATACAAACCAAAAAAACAAGCAGGCTCAATAGATATACAATGGAAAGACATCATATCTAGATTATGCTATGGAAATCTAGGAGATTAATCTGAGATCTGGGAGAGTTCTCTCGGATAACCAACCTCCACCTTCACTTAGGGAGGTTGAGGAAGAAAGAGAGGAAAGCAACCTTAAAGTAAATCCACCCTTTCCTGAGAGATTAGCCTAACCACTCCAACCTACTCCAGAAGAGACTGAATTTCTGGGAGAATAAAAAAATCTATGTGTAAAGATCCCCCTTATCCAGGCAATAAAAGATGTTCCCATTTACAATAAGTTGATCAAGGAGAAGTTCTTCAAGCATCCAGGGAGGTGAAAGAGGGATGCCCCTACCATTAATTTCTTTGGGTAATTGTTCGACTTGATGCTGGGGTAGGTAATCTGTCCAAAGTATTTGGACCCTAGAAGCCCTGTAGTAGATGTGCACATCAATTGCACCATTGTCCCACACACTCTGATAGATCTTGGGGATGCCATTAATGTGATGACCAAGGACACCATGCTCAAGCTCAACCTCCAAGGTTCATTGAGGAAGACCACAACGGTTCTGCAACTTGTAGACCGTTCCACCATAAAGCCTGAGGGGATTGTGGAGGATGTGATGGTCTCCATTGACTCTTGGGAGTACCCTGCAGATGATCTGGATTTAAAAAAGAACACAACAAATTACAGATATAACCATAAACACAGAGACGTAGCAGAAATAATTCTTCATTTCATTAATGTAAAATACTGAAATATGCTTACAAACAACAATGGAAATAAACCAGCTAGGGCGATGGTAGATTATCTTTGGGAAGAGATGTGGTAGCTGCATGCCTATGAACTATGTTACAATGAGGCTCGAAGGCCTATTTATTATTGAGAAACAATGGACAACCCTAAACATCCAAAAACCTAACCCTAGAAGATGAAATTCCAAACTGTGGGCTCCGTTTGGGTAAATTGGTACATCAACTTCTCGGGGTCGTAACTTTGGAATACGATCTCTGTTTGATGCACACATTTCCTCATTAGAAAGATCTATCTGAGAAATACAACTTTTGGAAGAGAAACATCGGTCCTTGGACCCATGTTGCTCCCAGTTTTCCCAAGAAACGTCGTTTAGGGCCTCAAAACGGCTCTGGAAGTTTAGGACTTGAAAAACTGCTAAAAATAGTAAACTGTGCTACAATTAAGGAAACTGAAAAGCTGAAAAAAAATTGTGGGGGTCCAAGTGGACTTGGCAGGTGGCCACCAATATCCACCTGGATCATTCCTCCTCCCTTAAGAAGTAATGGTCCCCATTGTGTTGAGTTCCTCCATAAGATGAGGAAACTTCTGCTGGTCCCTGGTGAGCCACTTGCCATGGTGAAGGAGTTGGCCTGCTTTGACAAATCGATAGAGTTGGATATTTTGCTGGCGAATGTGCTTGATTTGTGTGTCCATGATCTGATCAGTTGCAGCTTGTTCCATGCAATCTAGATTTAACTCTGTGGGTGTGAGTTGTTATGCAATGTCAGATGTGTCTAGTAATGGTGGAAAGTATGGCTGCAGGCGGTCCACATTGAACACTGGGTGCAGGCCAAGGAATGGGGGAACGCTGAGCTCAAATGCATTTTCTCCCATAGCCTTGGTAATGGTGTAAGGACCATATCAGAGTGGTTTGAGTTTCCAATAGGCTCTGGTAAGGCGTTCCTTTTGCAAATGAAACCAGACTTTATCACCCACCTAAAACTTGTGTGGCACCTGATGTTGATCATGTTGCTGCTTGTACTTGGCATTTGATTTCTCCAGAATGTCATGGACCTGCTAGCAAATATGTTGGATGTGTTCAATGAAGGTGTTTACCTTATCTGTTTCAGACTAGACATGAGCTGAATCTGCATGAGTAGCTGCAAATGGCATGGCCACATCAATGGGACATAATGGTTGGAATCCCAAGCCCACCTAAAAAGGGTTGTGGCCAGTTGAGCTATGGAGAGCTCGGTTGTAGCTATGCTGAACATAGGGGAGGCTCTTGTCCCATGTGCGTGGATGCTTTGAGTTGTACATGCTCAGAATGTGTATGATCATCCTGTTAACAACCTCTGTCTGGCCATTAGTTTGAGGATGGAAGGTTGTGGACTCAGTGAGTTTGGTGTCGAGCATCGACTAGAGACTGGACCAAAATGTACTGAGGAGCCTTCTTTCTCGATCTGAACTAATAGACTATGGGATCCGAAAGTGTACCCTCACTCGTTCAAAGAAGAGTTTAGCAGTGGCTTCTACTGTGATTTTCTTCTTATAGGCAGCCATAATGGCCATTTTCGAGAACCTGTCGACAACCACAAAAACCCAGTTGTTTCCATACTTAGTGGAAGGTAGGCCTGACATGTAATCCATAGAGATGGATTCCCAAGGTCGACTAGGGGTAGGCAGCGGGGTGTAGAGGCCTTGCTTCTTGATGGTCAGTTTGGCAATGGCGCAGGCAGTGCATGATATGATGTACTTCCCAACATCCTGTCAAAGATTTGACCAATAGAAATATTTCTGCAGTACTGCCACCATTTTCTCAACCCCAAAATGTCTAGTAGCCCGACTATAGTGTGCTTCCCAAATCATCTTGGCACACTTGCTTGAAGGAACACAAAGGTGACCCAAGTGGCATAACAGGGCACCCTGGAGGTGAAGATCTAGAACATACTAACCCTCCAAGAGTGTCTGGTATGTGTGGCCGAATTTTGGGTTGCTTTTGTAGAGAAGTGGCCAATCAGAAGTCTCGTGGCCACAAGAGTTGAGCACAGTGGTTAACGCCATGATCGGTGGTCGACCGAGGCAATCTGCAACGTTATTGGTGCTACCCTTCTTATACTTGATATTCAAATGGAACTATTGCAGGTATGTTGACCACTTCTAATGGCGATCGTTCTGTAATTTCCCTTGGGTCTGTATGAACTGTAGGGGTTGGTGGTTTGTGTGGATGACCATTTCCTTCCCCAAAATGTAATGCTTCCATTGTCGGCAGGTCTGCACAATGGAATACATCTCTTTGTCATAAGTGGGATACTTCCGGATTGTGTCTGAAAGTGTCTCATTGTAATATGCCACTGGATGCCCGTGTTGAGTAAGGATTGCCCCAATAGCATAGTTAGAGGCATGTGTCTCGACCTCAAATGGTTGTTGCAAGTCTGGTAATGTGAGCTCCTCCCAACTCTGGCTGAGGATCAGGATGTCATCCAAGTATACCACTACAAATGAGTTGGTGAATGGCTGTAAGATGTCATCCATTAGCCTCATGAAGGTTGCAGGAGCATTCATCAATCCGAAAGGCATAACCAACCATTTGAAAAGGCCCTCCTTAACTTTGAAGGCAGTCTTCCACACATTGGAGGGTTCGATTGGTACTTAGTGATATCCTAACTTCAAATCAATCTTGCTGAAATATTTTTCTGCCTTCAGTTCGTCCAAGAGGTCATCAATCCATGGGATCGGGAACCTATTATGGAGAGTGATCTTGTTCAGTGCCCGATAGTCAATACAAAGTCTCCAAGTCTCATCCTTCTTTTGTACCAACATGATCGGGCTCCCACAAGGTGATGAACTTAGACGGATGTGACCTTTATGCAATAGCTCCTGAATCTACCTCTTGATTTCATCATTCTACAGAATGGAGCACCGATAGATTGGTCCATTGGCAATGGCGCACTTGGGGTTAGATTGATGGAGTGCTTGACCTGACAGTGCAGACGAACCCCTGTAAGGGAAGTGAAGATGTCCTCGTACTCCTCCATGACCTTGTCCATCTGTAGTTGTTGTGCGGAGGGGCCCTGTCTGGAGGTCGTGGCCATCGTCTTCTTCTTTCCTTGAGGGTGTATCATCAGGAAATTTTTTTTCCCAGTTTTGGAAATGAGCTTACTACATTGTTTTGTAGTAATCAAAGAGATGGTAGTAGGCTGATCCAGGTGGATGTTGGTGGCCACCCACCTATCCCATTTGGACCCCCGCAACTGTCTCTTTCAGTTTTTCAGTTTCCGTAATTGTAGTACAATTTACTATTTTTAGCAGTTTTTTCGGGTCCTGAACTTCCGGAGCCGTTTTGAGGCCCTAAACGACGTTATTGGGAAATCTGGGGGCAACATGGGTCCATGGACCGATGTTGCCCTTCCCAAAGTGGTAGTTCTCGGATAGATCTTTCTAACGAGCTATCATACGCGTCAAACGGAGATCGTATGCCAAAGTTACGACCCCGGGAAATTGATGTACAAATTTACCCAAAACGGGGCCCACAATTTGGCGTTTCATCTTCTAGGGGTAGGTTTTGGAATGTGAAGGGTTTTCCATTGTTTCTCAACAATAAATAGGCCTTCGAGCCTCATTGTAACATAGTTCGGAACAGTTTAGAGGCATGTAGCCATCACATCTCTTCTCAGAGATAAGCTACCATCGCCCTAGCTAGTTTATTTCC
>APFE030906143.1:3824-40159 GCA_000404065.3 Pinus taeda | reverse complement strand
GAGCTAATAATATTCGATTGTTCTATTTTTTGACTGGCAGTCTAAAAATAGACTCTGCCCATATGTCTAAAAATAGAGGTCCATCTATTTTTACAACATGACCAATCATCCATAAATAGCATCCTGCAACTCATAGACCATGATCCATATGTCTAAAAATAGACATAGTCTAAAAATAGACTTGCGCCAAAAATAGCCTGCGGGCCCACTTAGTGAAGGCGACTCTTTTCACTAAGCTCCATCATCTTGTTGCAATCTCAACAAGCATTTCTTGTTGCACACTTTTCAACATGGTTATCATAAGGAACTTGCTTATCGTTTCCCTCCATGTCATCACTCTCTCTTTCCTTCCAATCATGACCTTATGGTAGCCACAAAGAAGAATATAAATGAAAAGGCCAATGATGAGTATGATATGTCCAAGATTTCCCTTCATCGAATATTTATGAGCTTAATTGTTGATATCTCTATCTTTTGGTTGAAAGAGAGTATCCTATGGAGTAAGCTACGTCCCTTTTTTCCCACTTCACCCATGATCCTCCATGTGTAGTAATTGTATTTTCCCACTTCCCACCCTTGTGACCTTCCATATGGCCATTCTTTCCCTTACCTTTGGATCTATTGTATGAAAAAGCAAAGGAGTAGGTGTTCTAATATTGATCGGATGATTGTTGGTTGCGTTGGGTCTATGATTACACTTAATATTTGCATGATGTGATATGCATATTAGAGTAGGATGCATTGTATACTTACTTTTGCATTAGAATTTAATACCATATTATGTTATCATGCTAGAATATGTGCATTTGGATTAAGTTTGCATTCTAGAGTATTTTTTTAAATTAATTTCTTATTGATTTTATGGACTAGTCAATGCATGGGTGATCAAAGTATGCCATCAAAACATGTTTCCCAATGTGATTAGTTTTTGATGTACATGTAATAGGTCTACAATCCCAAGATATTGTTGGTGTTCTCGTGACCTCTCTATTTGAGTCCATGATCCATGCACTCTACTGAGAGCTCATGTCCCAGTTGGATCCAAATGTTACCCACCACTAGTTGGTGGCCCCTATATCAAAAAATTTCCCCTATATTTATGTTTAGTCGGTAACCAGTATCCCCTTGACAACCACTTGTTAGCTCAATGTGCCATTATTCTCCACCACCTGAACCATCCATTATGGACCCACGCTCATCTATTATGATCGTATGTTTGAAAGCGGGACTTCCAACCTCGAAGATATGACTTTTCATTATGTAATTGGGTGTTTATGGTTTCTTTTCTTGTGAAAATTTACACATGGATTGGTGGGGGGGATTCGGCGGAAATAATGGAATTTTCCTGTACTCTTGTTATCTTTCCTTAGATTGGGGGTTAATCTTGTATCCTAGTCCTATGGGATCTCCTTTAATTGATACTAGATTTAGGAATGGACTGCATGGGAAATATTGGTTTTGTTTGTGCAGCCTTGCTTACCCAACACCATATATCACACTCCCCTATTCTCATTATAAGCCCTTTTCACGCTTTCCTCATCTGGGTCCACATTTTTCCATTGGGTCCACAAGGAGTTAGCATACCCCTCCCCTTGCCCCCACCTTGGGTTGGGCTTGGAACAATGCCTCAGTGGTTGATGCAACTAAAAAGAAAGTTAAAAGCATAATTTGGCCACTTACAACTAGAAAATGCAAAATATGGTCATGACACAAAAATTTAGAGCGTGGGAAAAAACCAAACATGAGCTCTACCCCCATCACTATGGTCTTCACCTTGATTCCTCGTGCCCCTATGAGATTCCCTTACATCATTGAGGAACCCATGATTGTCCCTACCCCTGGTGGGTGATGAAATTCCCAACCTTAAGGGAGTAATCACTGCCTCATCATATAGATCATGCTCTCATCCCTCGAGCCCCGAGCAATAAAATGAAAAAAAATCAATAAAAGGAAAAAGACATATGAATAAGGGTGGAAAAAAAAGGCCGAGGTAACTAATTTACCACAATTTCTCCCTCCTACATTCATACACCCAAGGTATGGGCCTCCCTCCTTATAGTTACCCTTGTACCATGGCATGTGGTTTGGAGCCTCCCCTTTGCCCCCACTCCATTCCATCATTATTTCAGATAGCCCCTGTCAATTAATGGATGTTCCATGAACATGGAACTCCCTTATAGGTTAAAACCACCTAATAGGGTCCTTCATTAACCTATCTTGTCAAGGAAGGTAACATTAGTACATGTTTAAAGCCCATTTGGAAGGCCATGCCACCATGAAGTGTCCAATTTTTCCCTTGATTCGCAAGCTTGCTTACTCAATTTCACTAATGATTAATTGTATTAGAAGGTGAGGATATACATTGGATCTTATACAAGATTGTTGGTGGGTCTTCATCTTGGACTTGGTCTCCCTATACGGGGTCCAAGCCCTCTAGAGGGCCATAATGGAAATTGTAGGGTGAGTGTTGACAGCCATGGGCCTCCACCATTATGGAGCATTGGTTGCCACACCATGGAAATATTTAGTACCACACATTACTTTTTTGTGCCCCAGTCATTCAGAGATAATGATGGACTTGACTTTTCCCAGTGGTATACACATTGACACCCAACCCTTGGCAGTCGGTCCAAAGCCCAGATGAGGTTTTGTATATTCCGGGGAGACATGGGAGGGCATGTGTCATCCTCTAGCCCTCACTAATGAAGCAACAACTTGTTATGGATCCACTTGGAGACCGCGTGACCATTGATTGTGCCCCACAACCACTTGGGAGTACCACATGATGTTTTGCTTGGAAATCAAGGGGCCACCCCCTTGATCATTATTTATGGAGCCTCCTCTTCACCATGGGACTTAGAGGGCTCGTCGTGGCCTTCCAAAAACCCTTATTACTCCATTTTTCACTATTTCAGCCCACTTGGGATGGCTTATAATTCACTTTATTAGCTATTTGGTGGGCTTGTCACCAAAATATATGTTATTTGCACATTAAAATATTATTAGAGGATAGATTAGGAAAATTTGAACTTGAGGAGCCTCATATAAATAAAAGATGCCTTATTTGTATTGTTGATCACACTTGGACATTTTTTACCTCTCTAATAGAGAATTTTGGCATGCAGTTTGTGGAGTGATTTGGATGTATGGAAACTTTTCGTTATCTCTCTTCAAGCTTCTTGTTAGCAAGATTGTGGACGGATATATTCTTCTTTGTCTTGTAAGTGAAATATAGTGCTATATTCTATTTTAATGGATGTATAATGCACAAAATTATTTTCTTATGGTGAAATAATGTGCCTTAATTAATGTGAATTAGTGGAATCAGTGAAATTATTGGATTTTTTTTCATGTGTTACTCATTGGACAAAGAATGAATGAATGTTCCTAGGGGATAATTTTCATTTGCATCCTTGAAACTCCATAATAATTTCCATTGAAGTGTAAAAGTCTAAAGTTTTCATGTAGCTACATCCATAGATGGTGAAGCTACTTCTTTAGACCTCCTTGAAGAATGAAGTTTGCCAAATCAAGATCATTTTGACTATAATCCTCCCAATTGCTAGGAATTTGTCCTAGATCCTTAGTGATCACATTAACTCAATGAAATATCATTCTTTCACCTCTTTTCTCTATCCATCTAAGGATAAGGAGATTTTCTAGGGCTTGGTGTGAAATTTTAGGAAGGAGGAATTTTGGGATTCCATCCAGGCAAATTTCTTCATTTGTGTTTCCTCTGGGCATCCTCAAATTTTGAATGAATTTTGATAGTGGAATTTCAAATATATTGATTCCCTAGCTATCACACCAAGAGAAAATCCTTGAAGCTTATTTTGACTTGGGGATTTCTTGAAGGTTTTTGCTTTGTATTTCATCATTTAAAACATTTTCTCTTAAATATAGTTGACCATTGGATGAGCCTTTACCTCAGTATATCTCTCAACCCTAAGTATCTTATAGTATTTCTCTCAAGGGGGTTTTCGTGGAAAGGCATCTTAGCTTCTTTGAAAGCTCACACTTTGATTTAATATTTCCATTGAATGAATCATCCTTGCCTCACTTTGAACCCTAGTATAGACATATTAATCACAAGTGAGGAAAATCGGAAGTCTTGATATTAGGCACTCATCATTATCGAACATTATTGAGCGTGAGGTCTAGTCATCCTTCATAAGTCATTCTTGGACAACCTTTCAACTTATCATGAATATTTTGAACCATTAATTGAGCCTCACCTTGAATGGGCTTTTGATATCATTTTACGTCTCACCATTGATCCTATCATCCTAAGTAATTTCCTCCATATTGAGAATCCTTCCATCGGTGAAAATTTGAGAAGAGAAGGGGACATAGGTTATGGTGATAATGGGCCTTTGTACCAAATTGTTATTGTTACCTTTAACTTTATCTCATTAACTAGGCCTACTATTTTGTGCAACAACATGAACTATGATAAGACATCTCAGACCCACTTTAGGACTAAGACTAGTTATTGGGAGAGCGGGTAACCCTCAATCATCAAGTACAACTAAGTGCCTAATGTCACTAATAACAACTTGTAACCTTAAGCTTAGAATGTCAAATTTAGAGTGGTATGGAATGGGATAATGTTGGAACAATATCACATTGAAGGGGGGGGGGGGTGTGAATCAATGTGGCAACAATTTTATCATTTCACAAGTTTTATAAAAAAAAAATATGTAGCAATGAATAGCAGTATATCAATGAATAGAACAATGCATCAAGAAACCATTAACATATCAACAACACATCAAGAAGCCATCATATCAACACAAGGAGATACATGCTTTTAAATGGAAATCCATATGGGAGGAAACCATAAATTCTTTTCCATATTCTTCTTCTTCTTCAATGCATTACATAGATATTTAGGCACCAACTAGATAGAGGCAACCACCCCCAAAATATGAGAGTTTCTACATGCGGTAGGCTACAACCTAATTGAGGCACTAACCTCAAAAAATGTGCAAGCAATAACTCACTAAAGGCTGAAACTTGATTGAAGCACCAACCTTTGTCATTGATCGCAATAGGGTGATGGAAACAAAGTGTTCAATGATGGAAAGTGGTAGTAGGAGGCATAGGTGGTAAAGAAATACCACAAGGAGTAGTGTAACCACCTCCTCTCAGATTTACCCACTTTTAGTGGCTTGCCCAAAGTAAACATTAGCTGAGGGTCACTATGATAAGGCTCAATCTCCTATATGACCTTAAGGAATGGAGTCGACAAAACAAGACCTTAAAGACCTCCCTCAAGTGCTAGATGACCCCCAAGAGCTAATCCACCACTCCAGGTGCCCAAACCCTAAGTCAACATAGCCTTTCAATGAATTAAATCCCGAGTCGCTCCCACAATTCTTACAAGGGAGAGACTGCAATCTTTTTTAGCCAGTGTTGTGTCAGAGACTGTGAGATTTAAGCCACTTTTTTAGGGCTAGTCTCCAAACCATTTCCTGAAACTTGATGAGACATTTCGAGACAATAAATGACACCAAGAAAAAGCCTCTAACACAAAACTTGATCAAGGAATTGACCTAACCAAGCCCAGTCATTTCATCAAACACATGATGAACATGCAACCCACAGGTTATGAATGCAAGTCTAAACATAAGGGACTAAAATCTTAATAGAGGTTTAACAAGAAAGGTCACTACCTTATCACATTAGCTGTTATGACATTAATTAGGTCATGCATTCATTATTAATTTAATTACAAATAAAAACATGAAAAGATCCATGACTGAGAACTATCATGTAATCATGATTATAACCAAATAAATAACAATGAGAGAAAAGCCATTAAAGCCACATAATAACAAGTACATTTCCTCATCAAAAGTAAGAGAAACTTAGCTCTTATTAAACATAGGCAAAAGACAACTAGGTTTGGGAATTCCATGTACTGCCCAACCATAGATTAGTTGAACCAAATATTTCTTTCAACTAATCTCCCTTGTGCCATATTCCAAGCATGAATGAGGGATCTCATGGGATAAACCAATCCATAAACAACCAAGGGAATCCAGAGGTTAAACCACCTCCACCCTCACTGTACCATGATCTCACTTAAACTAGTCCCAAGATCACAAAAACAAACCGAGCTTGGATGCCTTTGGATTCCTTCACCATCCTTGAGGAATTTTCTCATCTCCACCCTCACGCTTTACCATGTATCCCACCATTATTGATCAAGGGATTCCTAGGCCTTTGGGAATTTTTCTTAAACCACCTCACCCGAGATTCTGAAACCATTTGAAAATCCAAAGCTCAAACTAATAAAGAACCCCATCACACCATGTCTATCCAGAAATGGAAAGGCTAGGCTAAAATCCACTATCGAAACTCGGAAAAATCCATGCCAATGACAGTGAAAAAACCAAATACCAACATGAACATACCATGCATGTCAAAACCAACAAGGAAATCATACATGCAACATATTACCTGCAAGTATTCTTACTGAATCTACTGGATCCAACTTTTCCTCTCTTGATACTTGCCGTTCTTTTCTTTTCTTGTCCTTCCTTTGATTTCTTTCTTTCCTTCTCCTCTTGGTTCTCTTCTCCTCTTTGATACTAACTCCAAACCTGAACTGACAAAAGGCTACCAACTGATCCTCAAAAGCCTTTTATTGATGATGCCTCTAATTTCTTCAATTTTCCAATATTTTCCTTCAATTTCCTCCTCACATGAAACTTGTGACCTTTCACCTTCCTTTTCTCCTATTTTCCTTTATTTTCATAAATAAAATACCAATTAATGCCTCTTTGCCTTTAACAATTCCTTTGCCAATTTCGTTAGCAATAATAAACCAAATGAACACCCACACTAGGATGTTTTTCCCAACATTCAACTTGGAATAAGTGTCCCTTAACCATGGTATTATTTTTCATTTATTAAATTTTATTACATGAATGTTTAGCCCGTGTCTGTTACAGGATCCTTCCCCTTAGGGGAACACCTTCCTTGATGTTCAATGACATCTACAACCAACAAACCGCTGAGAGAAAAAATCATACTTCCTATGGAGATTTATAACTTAGACCATTGTAGTATTTATAATGAACAACCTAATAAAAATCAAACCATCATGACAAACATGACACATAACAACCTGTTGATGGTGTTGGACACACCAACATGTTAGGGGATCTCCTCGGTAAGAAGTCCCAACTGGACCTCACGCTGTTTGGAGTAGGATTCCCAATAGTGGGTAGAAAAGCTATGCCTTGACCGCGATAGCGTGCAGAGTAAGCAAGATATCCTTATCAGAAGCAAGTGTGTGACCTTGCAGTGAGTCCAGAGAGATGCAAGGATAGGTTCTAACACATGAAGGGGAAAAGGTAGTGTGCCCCTTAGAAGCCTATAATAGTATGCAACCTGAAAGGAACACACGAGTTGAATGACATCAGAAGGTAGAAATCAAAATAGTCAACAATCCAAAGTGATGGGTTAAACCAACAAAACGACTTCAACAAGATTCATACAGTCACATAAAAAATATTTCATACACAAATGTTTAAGTTAAACAACATACATTGCTAAAGTAACCAGAATATTTGAACTACAATAAAAACATATACATGAAGACATGCTAGCTTTATTATACTATATAAAGTGAAAGTTCCATCCATACATACAACCATGACAACCACTAGCCCGAATAGTGGAACGTTACAATCAACACCACCTTCTCCTCCAAAGAGATGTACTTGCCCTGCACTGTGGAGAAGCCAAGGCTCGTCACAATACTCTCCAAGCCCTCTCTAAGAAATTCCTAGAAAAATCTTGGCTCCCAAAAGCCTCTTCTATGAGTTATGAGGTTCTATTTATAACAAAGGGAGAGGTGACCCTTGACATTCCCCTTTTTGACTCTTGGACTACCCTCATGAATCTTCAACTTCACTAAATAACTGGTTACATTACATATGACTGCTTGCATTCCACTAATGACACTTGGCATTTCACTTTACATCAATTTTACAAAAATACATTTTCCACATATTGCCATGTGGGACAAAAATAGGCTTGAGTCAGCCAGACAAGACAACACTAAGACTTAGACAGTTGTGGAAATACCATCTCATCAACATCCTCTTCGTGATCTTCGGTGATGCATAGATACCATGCTTGGTAGTGCGCAATGGTTTCTGCATACTGTTTGATGATGTCTTCCTAGAAACAAACTCTTACCTCCATTGATTCTGGATATACTAATTTGGAACCTTTGTCCAACTCATCCTGTAACATGCATAGCTTAATCCTCAGCAAGGCCGGGCTGACGATATGCATCCGCATGTTATCTGCACTGACTTGCAAATCTATGTTGGTGGTCATGAGCATCAACTGATCAAAGTATGCATCGAGCTCCAGTTAGACTTGGTTCTTCTCTTTGGTCTTGGTGAGTTTTCTAATTGACGAGGTGCCATACATTCTCACCACGACATCCAAACTCTTGTACAACTATGCATACAAAACCTCAATAATGGTGATGAGCGGTAGGAGTTCCTCATAGTTTCAGGTAAGACTTTGGATGCGTGCTTTATCCAACTCTACCTACCACTTCATCATCTTGTGCAAGTGAAGTGGGGCTCCCTTGTACCTCATTTTCCATGCCTGTACGTGATCAAAATCGACATGTATATCTGTGAGTGTTCACGTCATCTTGGTGCAGCGTTACTGATGACCATGTAGATGGACAATTGCCTTGTGCACCGTGACGAACCTATTATACAGTCTCCACATGACTGTGTCAAGAGTGAATACTTCAAGGATTATCACTTTCTTCATTTCTGCTATGGCAGATCCTATTGATTGTTCCTCTCTCTACTTGACTACTTGTAATTCCTTAGCCATGTGCTCATTTTATGCTATTAATAACTTCACACTTGAACTTGTGGCTTCGGCATAAGCCTTTGTAGCATCAGCCAAGGTAGATGGATGTGTTCGAACATCTGACACAATCACCCATTCTTCAAAGTGTGCAGGTGATGCATGCTCATTAGGGGTGTGCGCTCTACGTGCCTGTACAACTCTGTGCTATGAATCGTCAAAGGCTATGTTGTACACATCTGTTCCTCGATTATCTTCAAGGAGAAAAATATCCCCTTGTTCACTTGGGACTTGCTCTACTGATGGAGTTGGTGAAGCCTGTGGGGTGACCTCGGTTGCTTTTGGCATGAGGTCAATGTCCTGATCTTGTTCCGATTGTTCCATATCCATGTCCATTTGTTGTACTATTGGTTCATCCTACTGAGAAATATATTGTTCCTGTGGCTACTCACCTTGTTCCTCATTTGCTGCTGGTTCTGAGTCTTCAATATGTATCAACGTAGTTTGCACTGTCTGTGCGCCTTG
Organism: Pinus taeda; assembly: GCA_000404065.3. Lineage (NCBI taxonomy): Eukaryota > Viridiplantae > Streptophyta > Pinopsida > Pinales > Pinaceae > Pinus > Pinus taeda. The sequence goes on along the minus strand of APFE030906143.1, from coordinate 30,781 downwards.
AACTTCCTCCTGTTCCTGTTCCTAGTGTGCTTCCTTCTCTCTTTGGTGCAACTCTTACTATTCTTTAAGCTTCTGCTCTACTTCCTGCAACTTCATCTCCGTCTCTTCCAGCCTTTGCTTATCTCTCCTTTTCTGCATTCCTCTCCTGTCGCATTGTCGCCTCTTTGCTTCTATCTCCAAAGCTACTCTTTCCACAAGTGGGTCTTCCTTAAACTTGTAGCTTTGCTCTGGCTCTATGCTTTCAGAAATCTTCCTCTTGCCTCTGTCTTGCGGCAATTTGCTACTTGTTGTTGTTGTTCCCTGTGGTGCTGCTACCTTGAGTGTTGCTAGCCACTCTACTGCCATGCTGATCAGTTCATTGAGTCTGGAGGATTTATAACAATATCTCTATGGGTCTTCCTTTGGCTAATGACACGCCTCGTGGATTCAAGAATAGTGCACTCTTGCATAATGGTCCTTACATTAGCCATGTGGATTGTACGCATTGAAATTCTTGCTGCCAAAATGAAAATTCTTGAAGTCCTTGACCTTGATAGTTGACATCCGTTTCTTTCAAACTCCAGATTCTGTACAACCCAATCCACAAAGGAAGGATAGGCCAAGGTGCATTATTCTGCCTGTGCAGTCCAGTTGATAACTCTATTGAGATGTGGTATGCAACCTCTTTCATGACCAACTTGTCCTTGGGAAACCTTGGCAACAAATGCAAAGTCTTATCCGCGTTGTACATCCTGACGAAGGTGCCATTCTGTGAGGGGTACCAATTTTCAATGTTTAACAATGCTTTCATTGCTACCTGGGACATGCAAGGCTCATCTTGTTCAAAGATCATCATGTACATAGGGGAAATGAAGTGGTTAGATAGTCTAGTCATGACTCCTTGGTAGTTGCACTATAAGAGATACTTGCAATATATGTTCACAACATTCTCTGAAGGTATCCATGCCCAACCCATGCCAGGAAATTGTTGATGGGCACAAATTGCATCGAGAAGGTAGGCAAACATGAAGAATCTTGCCTACGGATCCTTTGGTGGATTCCAGGGATTGGATACATGCACTTTCAGCTGGAGAGTCAAAATGTTGGACCAATTTAAAGGTTTTCCTTCACTTGCTAGCTAATCCAACATAACAACCCATCTCTGCAGGAAGGTCTTCGTACTCTCTTGGCCATACAAGTGGCATGAAAAGATGACCAAGAATTGCTAAGCCTTCCTGAGTGTCTTCGTCTTGTATATTTGGTTGGGTTCTGTCCATAACTTTGATGGATCCCTTACCCAAAGCTTCAAGATGTCTCTTGTATTCATGCTGCTGTTGGGTGTGTAGAAGGGTGCATCCATCCTATTCACTGGGTACGAAAAATGATACATCTACTGATAATCTTTCGTCTTGAAGGTAGCAAGCTCTACTCTACTGACACTGCTTAGTATCATCGTCTTAGGATCAATGTGTGAGACAATCCAGTGGATCACATCTGTGCATGGGAAGGTGGGATACCTGCATGCAACCTTGTACAATCATGACTTATAGATGATTACATAGACTTGTTAGTCCTATAGATTCTCCTCAAAGCTGTCTGCAAAAATAGTGTTGATATCTTGCTATGTGATCTTGATGTCCTTTTCAATGAATAGGTGTGTATCTGTGTACTTCTTTCAACTCTATCTTTTGATCCAGCTCTCTTGGAGGACATGATAATTGTACTGCTGAGAATCTACTCAAAAACCTGTGGTACCTAGAGATATATAAGACACTCATGACAAGGAAATGTCAGCTAAAAAGCATAAAGAAACTCGAGAATCAATTGAGCAACAAACTAGGTGGATGCTAGGCAATATTGCACAACATTGACTCTGGGAGGCTGGGAGACTGTCAAATGGAACTGTGCATTGTGTAGTTTCAGCTACCAGTGAGGCTCACTGATGATTGGAACTACACAATGTACAGTCCAGAGAGGCTGACCGCTGACTGAAAATATGCAATGCACAGATCAGTCAGGTTGGGTTGCTGGCTGGAACTGCATAATGTGTAGTTCCAGTGGGTAGTATTAGGGCACTACATCCCAGGATTGCACAGAGCATAGCTGGGAGATAGTGTGGGAAACCTCTGTGCAATTCCTGGAGGTAAGGTAGAGCCTTGACTACCAGGAATGCACAATACATGCCGGGAGAAGCAAGATCTGGGCCAAGACACCGTAGATCTGCCTAAGGGCAACCTGAAAACGTGAAGGATTGAATGCGTGTGAAAAAATGCTACTGATCTGAGTGAATAGACATGCATGCAATTCAGGTAAGTGTAGAAATCAGTCAAATGACAAAACCATGAAGCTCATGAAGAGAGTTGCTGCAACCGTGACTGTTAGTGCAGAAACAATGTTATGCATGCGACACTAAGGAAATGCAATGCAAAACTCGAAACAACACTTATACAAGTTAAAACACATTGAAACACCATTGGTTGTTCAATAAAACAAGGAAAATAACACTCATACACTAACACATAAAAAGTGTTAGAAAAAATGGCAAAAGACATGAAAAACAAAACTTACCTGGAAAAGTTGTGTTGATTGTGCCGAAGGTTCCTATATGCCTCGGGAATGTCAGAGCTCCAAGATTGAATGTGAAGAATGAGCTCTGAGGTGTCATTTAAATAGATTTGGTGAACTTAGGGTTTATGACACGCATGCCACAAATATAGGAAAAAAACGACACTTGGCGGGAAGTTTCTAAAATTGACTTGCATGTAACTCCCACTACTAAAAATAGATCCCTAAAATCTAGGGATGCTTTTTTTCTTTTTTTTTTAATTTTTTTTTTTTGGAAAAGGATGCCATGCATGCAAGGAAGAATTACGTTGTTCTGGAGGGAACTGGGCAACCTACTAGCACATGCAATTGACAACAAGTGAGAAAAAGCTTATGTGATGTTTCTGGGTTAAGAGGCCCTGGCTGGTTGGCCAGCTCTGCGCAATTTTCCTGAGCAAGGTTGCTGGCCTGCCCTGCACATTTCTAGAGAGAAATGCTGGCTGGCCTGCTCTGGGAAATTTTACAGAGCATGGCTGGTTGGCTTGCTCTGCACAATTTTCCAGAGCAAGTTTGGCTATCCTTGTCTACGCAATTTCTAAGTGCAGGGCAACTACTGGGCTACTCTACATAATTCCTGAAGGGAAGACAGACTGCTCTCTAGGATTACACAGTTTTTCTAGACAACACAAATACCGGATGTGAACCAATTGCTGGGTCAACTTGTGGTTAGTCGACAGAACAAGTAAGTGAACACAAGCTGTTAAGCAACATATAAAATCGAATAAAAAAAGCTACCTGATTAGTACAAGATAACTACTACGATTTCAAGGAGGGAGGCTCCAAACGAAGTGAAGGAAAAATTATGGAGAGTGGTTGTAGTCACTACAACATTGGTGGCACACTAGTAGAACTCTAGCTCTTTGTATGGACCTTGTTCATGAAAAGCGAATCTAACTCCTCCGAAAGTATTGTTTGATTCTTTAATCGTTGTGGCTTCAACACTAAGCTTGAGTTAAAGATATAGTCCCTACCATTCTCTTGATCGGTCAACACACATACCAAGCCAAGTCAACTGAGTTGTTTCGAAATGGGAATGAGGGGTATGTTGGTGCACAAGTAACATAGATGTCAGTGTCTTATTTTCATCTCCGGTGTTGCTCCACTACCAATAGAAATGGGCAGTACCCCGACGAAGGCTAGAGTTGTTTGATGAGATGAGGACGCATAATCGCTTGTGACAACGACCTTGTCCGTCTTAGATTTCGACACTTTAACACTAAGGTATGCTGGGAGGGGTTTGAATGATTCTAACACTTGTGGATTTTCAGAGATGTGAAGAAGATAGTGAAATGTTCACGAAGAAATTTCCAATCAATTTCATCCTCTCAAAATTTAAATGCGAGATTATGAAAGCGTTCCCAAAATTGCAACAAGGATTCATCAGGAGCTTTCCATAATTCCAGAACTTTTTTGTTAAGTGCTTTATGGTCAAAATGATGAAAAGCATGGTCCACCTCTGCAACGAAATAATTAAGAGAGTGAATAGATTGATTGGGAAATGTGACACCCAATTGCAATGGGTGCCCTCGAAGCGTGAATGCGAAAAGCGAGTAGGTCATGTAATATTAATAGATTCCATACCTGTGACAGAGATCAGTAAAGACAATTCTGTGTATAAGCCAAGCTGTTCCACCTTCATCTTCATATGTGTTTTGCAACAAGTCATTCCAGAGATCCTCTGGGAATTCAAACTCATTTCCATAAGACATACATCTCGGAGGACAAATTGTACAGTTAGTCATGAACAATGTGGAGATTCAAAATAGGCTTTGTCTCAACTTGTCATCTAGCCCTCCTTCTAGTGCCAGAAATGTTGACAGTGCTAGACCTACCAACATGTTAGGGGATCTCCCTGGTAAGAAGTCCCAACTAGACTTAAGGCCGTTTGGAGTAGGAGTCCCAACAGTGGGTAGTAAAGCTATGCCTTTACTGCGATAGCATGCAGAGGTAAGCAATATATCCTTGTTGGAAGCAAGTGTGTGACCTTGTAGTGAGTCAAGGGATATGCAAGGATAGGTTCTAACACATAGAGGGGAAAAGGGAGTGTGCCCCTTAGAAACCTGTAATAGTACACATCTTGAAAGGAACACATGAACTCAATGACATCACAAGATGGAAAGTAGAATAGTTGACAATCCAAAGTGATGGGTTAAAACAACAACGCGACTTCAACAACGATCATACAATTGCATACGAAATAGTTCATACACAAATGCGTAAGTTAAACAACATACATTACTAAAGTAACTAGAATCATTGAACTACAATAACAACATATGCTTGAAGACGTGCTGGCTCTGTTATATTATATAAAATGAAAGTTCCATCCATACATACAACCATGAAAACCACTAGCCCCAATAGTGGAACACCACAGTTAACACTGCCCACTCCTCCAAAGAGATGTACTTCTCTGCACTATGGAGAAGCCAAGGCTTATCACAATACCGTCCAAGCCCTCTTTAAGCAATGCCTAGCAAACTTTTGGCTCCCAAAAGCCTCTTCTATGGGTTATGAGGTTCTAATTATAAAAAATTGTGGGGTGACCCTTGACATTCCCCTTTGTGACCCTTGGAATACCCTCATGACTCTTAAAATTCACTACATAACTCATTACATTACATATGACTGCTTTGATTCCACTAATGACACTTGGAATTTCACTTTAAATCATGTTTACAAAAATACATTTTCCACATATACCCATGTGGGACAAAAATAGGCTTGAGTCAGCCATACAAGAAAACATTAAGATTGGGGCGACTATGGAAAGACCAAGTCATCAACATCCTCTTTGTGATCCTCGGTGATGAATTGATGCCATGCTTGGTAGTGTGCAATGGTTTCTACATACTCTTTGATGATGTCTTCCTAGAAACAAACACTTGCCTCCATTACTTCCGGGTATATTAATTTGGAACCTTTGTCCAACTTGTCCTGTAACATGCACAACATAGTCCTGAGCAAGGCCAGACTGATGATATACATCCACATGTTATCTACATTGACTTGCAAATATGCGTTGGTGGCCATGAGCATCAAATGATCAAAGTACGCATCAAGCTCCAGTCGGACTTGGTTCTCCTCTTTGGCCTCAATGAGTGTTCCAATTGATGGGTTGCCATACTTTCTCACCATGACATCCAAAATCTTATACAACCATGCATACGCAGCCCTAATATTGGTGATGAGCAACGAGAGTTCCTCATAGTTTTGGATCAAACTCTAGATGCGTACTTTATCCAACTCTTCCTGTGGCTTCATCATCTTGTGCAAGTGAAGTGGGGCTCTCTTTTACCTCATTGTCCATGTTTGTACATGATCAACAACAACATGTAGATCCGTGAGTATTTGCGTTATCTTGGTGCAACACTACTGATGACCATGTAGATGGACAATTTCCTTGTGCACAGTGATAAACTTGTCATACAGTGTCCACATGACTGTCTCAAGAGTAGATACTTTAGCGTGTATCGCTTTGTTCATCTCTACTATGGCAAATCCTATTGATTGTTCCTCTCTCTGCCTGGTTTCTTGCAATTCCTTAGCCATGCACTCATTTTATGCTATTAAGAACTTCACACTCGAGCTTGTGGCTTTGGCATAAGCCTTTGTAACATCAACCAAGGCAGCTGGATGTCTTCGCACATCTCACACAATCACTAATTCTTCAAAGCGCAAAGGTGATGCATGCTCATTCAGGGTGTGCACTCTATGTCCCTGTACAACTCATTGTAGTGACTCATCAAATGCTATGTTGTACACTTATGTTCTCAAATTATCCTCAAGGAGAACAATATCCCCTTGTTCACTTGTGACTTTCTCTATTGCTGGAGCTAGTGAAGCCTATGGGGTGACCTCAGTTACTTTTGGCATGAGGTTAGTGCCCTGATCCTGTTATGGTTGTTCCATCTCCATGTCCATCTATTATACTATTGGTTCATCATGCTAAGCAAGTTCCAATTCCTGTGGTTTCTCACCCTATTCCTCATTTGCTACTGGTTATGAGTCTTCAACCAGTATTGGTGTAGTTTGCGCTATCTATGTGCCTTTCACTTCCTCCTATTCCTGCTACGATTCCTTCTCTCTTTTGTGCAACTCTTGTTCTTCTTTGAGCTTATGCTCTACTTCCTGCAACTTCCTCTCAGTCTCTTCCACCCTTTGATTATCTCTCATTTTCTGTGCTCCTCTCCTGTTGCGCTGTTGCCTCTTTGCTTCTATCTCCAAAGCTACTCTTTCCACAAGTGGTTCTTCCTTAAACTTGTAGCTTTGCTCTGCCTCAACAATTTTGGAAACCTTCCTCTTGCCTTTTTCTTGTGTTGGTTTTCTGCTTGTTGCTGCTGTTGTTGTTGTTTCATGTGGTGCTGTTGTCTTGAGTGCTACTAGCCACTCTACTGCCAAGCTGACTGGTTCATTGATCTTAGAGAAGTTATAGCAATATCTCCACGGGTCTTCCTCTGGCCAATGATATGCCCCATGGATCCAATAATAGTACACTCTCGCATAGTGGTACCTGCATAATCCATGTGGATTGTACGGATTGAAATTCTTGGTGCCGAAATGAAACTTCTTGAAGTCCTCGATCTCGACATCTGCTTCTTTCAAACTCTGGATTGCGTACAACCCAATTCACAAAGGAAGGATATGACATGGTTCCTTCTTCTTCCTATGCAGTCCAACTCATAAACCTATCGAGATGTGGTATGCAACCTCTTATATGACCAGCTTGTCTGTGGCAAACCTCGACAAAAAATGAGGAGCCTTCTCTGCATTGTACATCCTGATGAAGGTGCCATCGGGTGAGGCGTACCAATCTGAAAAGTTTAGCAATGCCTCCATTGCTTCCTGAGACATACAAGGCAAATTTTGTTCAAATATCATCATGTACAGAGGGGCAATGAAGTGGTCAGATAGTCTAGCCATGAATCCTCGGTAACTGCAGGCTGAGAGCAACTTGTAATATACATTCACAACATTCTCTGAAGGTTTCCATGCCCAACACATTCCAGGAAACTATTGACGGGCGCAAGTTGCATTGAGTAGGTATGCAGACAAGAAGAATATTGCTTGCTTATCCTTGGGTGGACTCTAGGCATTTGATACAAGCACTTTTAGCTGGAGAGCCAATATGTTAGACCAGTTGAAAGGTTTTCCTTCGCTTGCTAACTGATCCAACATAACAATCCAACTCTGTGGGAAGGTCTCTGTACTCTCTTGGCCATACAAACGACATGCAAAGATGACCAAGAATTGGTAAACCTTCCTGAGTTTCTTCGTCTTATATATCTGGTTGGGTGCTGTCCTAAACTTTGATGGATTCCTTACCGAATGCTTCAAGATGTCTCTTGTAATAATGCTATTGTTGGGAGTGTAGAACGGTGCATCCATCCTGTTCACCAGCCATGACAAATGATACATCTACTGATAATATTCTGTCTTGAAGGTAGAAAGGTCTAATCCATTGACAATGCTTAGTATCATCGTCTCAGGATCAACGTGTGAGACAATCTAGTGGATCATGTATGCACACGAGAAGGTGGGATACCTACATGCAACCTTGTATAATCTTGACTTATGGATGTTTACATATACTTATCGATCCTCTAGATTCTCCTCAAAGCTACCTACGAAAATAGTGTTGATGTCTTGCCAAGTGATCTTGATGTCCTTCTCAATGAAAAAGTGTGTGTTTGTGTACATGGGCAAGCTCATAGACACCTGCTCAATCACATCTCCAGTATTGCTTTTAATTGTGTCTTTTGATCCAAGTCTCTTAGAGGCCATGATACCTGTATTGCTGAGAAGCCTCTAAAACACCTATGGTATTTGGAGATAGAGAATACACTCACGACAAGCCAATGTCAGCTAAAAAGCATAAAGAAACTCGAGAATCAATCAGGCAACAAACTGGGTGACTGCTAGGCAAGATTGTGCAGAATTGACTTTGGGATGCTGGGAGATTGTTAGCTGAAACTGCGCATTATGCAGTCTCCGCTGCCAGTGAGGCCGACTGTTGACTGGAACTACTAAATGTGCAGTCCAGAGAGGTTGACTGTCAACTGTAACTACTCAATGCCCTTTTCTGAGAGGCTGACTACTGACTGAAACTATGTAATGCGCAAATCAGTCAGGTTGGGTTGCTGGCTAGAACTGCATAATGTGTAGTTCCAGTGGAAAGGACTGGGGCACTACCTCCCAGGATTGCATAGAGCACAGCTGGGAGCCAATGTGGGTAGGCTATGTGCAATTCCTGGAGACAACGCATAGCCTTGACTGCTAAGAATGCATAGTGCATGCTGAGAGAAGCAATATTTAAGCCAAGACAACCCAGATCTACCTAAGGGCAACCTGAAAAAATGAAAAACTGAATGTGTGTGCAACTATGGTGCAGGTCTGAGTGAATAGACATGCATAAAATTCAGGTAAGTGTAGAAATCAGTGAAATGAAAAAACCATGAATCTCATGATGAGAGTCTCCACAACGATGACTATTAGTGCAAAAACAATGTTATGCATGCAACACCAAGGAAATGCAATGCAAAACTTGAAACAACACTTCTACAAGTAAAAACACATTGAAACACCAACAATCATTTAATAAAATAAGGAAAACAACACTCATACAAGCTGAGAAATAAAAAGCGACCAAAAAAGCAGCAAAAGATATGAAAAGAAAAACTTACCCGAAAAAGCTATGTCGACTGTGCCGAAGGTTCCTAGATGCCTTGGTAATGTGAAGAATGAGATTTGAGGTGCTGTTTAAATAGATTTTGAAAACTTAGGGTTTATGACCTGCATGCCACAAATCTAGGAAAAAGTGACACTTGGTAGGAAGTTTCTAAAATTGATACAAAAATAGATCCCTAAAGTCTAGGGATGTTTTTTGCTTTTTTAGGAAAAAGCTGCCATGCATGTTGGGAAGAATTACGGTGTTATGGAGGGAACTGGGAAACCTACCGAAACATGCAACAGATAACAAGTGAGAAAAATCTTCTATGTTGTTTCTTAGCTGAGTGGCCCTAGCTGGTTAGTTAAATCTGCATTATTTTCCGGAGCAAGGCTACTGGCATGCTCTGCGCAATTTTTGAGTGCAGGGTAGCTGCTAGGCTGCTTTGTGCAATTCCTGAGGGGAAGTTAGATTGCCCTCCAAGATTGTGCAGTTTTCCTAGACAACACAAAGACCGGATGTGAACCAAGTGCTTGGTCATCTTGCGGTTAGTCGATGGAACAAGTAAGTGAATGCAAGTTGTTAAGTGATGAATAAAATCAAATAAACACAAGTATCTGCTTAGTGCAGGATAACTACTATGATTTTGAGGAGGGAGGCTCCAAAATGAAGCGAAGGAAATTTTTGGAGGGTGATTGTAGCCACTACAACATAATTATACAACTTATTGGAGATTTATAAATTAGCTCATGATGATATTTACAATAACAACCACATATACTTATGCACATTTGATTCAACCAACAAATAACCATACTGTCTATGGAGCTTTATAAACCCAACGTGATATAATATTTACAATAAAATACACACACACACACACACACACACACACACACACACACACACACACACACATATATATGCACATTTTCTCAACCAGAGGCTCACACTTCTACGCTCAAAGTAATACCTAGATTCACTTCCTTCCCAAGAAGTCCAGAATCCACTGCCAAAGTCAAACTTGCATCCAATTCCCAATGCTACAATATTGCGCCATTTGTCCTCTCACTGAACAGTTATTGACTCATTTTTCTAGGGCACACTCCCAATGTGCATATGATTCCATATGAAATGATAATGACCAAAACAAATCCATCCTCAACCTTCCCTTCTCTCCTACATAGTTCGTCGGGAAATACGACCACCCCCTTCGGTGTAGTCACTCACCTTCCAAGTTGCTTGACAACCCTTATCCTAGGAGATCCATCCTTGGCAATGTTTCCTCACATCAGAAGGTCCAAAAACCAAGGCATATACCTGCCTCAAAACCATCATATCAGTCATAGAATTCTCATGGCAATCAATGGACACTATTGGGTAACAACGTCCCACAATGGCCTTACTCCTGAAATCCTTTACCAACATATTGTTGTTTGTTCCAATTCCTTTTGTCACTGCTAATTCTTGCAGTGAATTTCAACCACCCAACCTAGGCTTTTCCATGATTTTTTGTATCAAGCACATAATTTCCATTAGAATAAAAAGGAATTGAAATAAATTCAAATTGTACCTCATTGGTGGCCCATTAACAAGGTACACTTGCAATCCTGTTTACTTCCCATCACAACAAGTCAAACTAGCTCTTTTGATCAAATCATCTTGTATAAACATATCGTATCTGGTTAGCTCAAAACACAACCATCATAAATCAAAATCATAGATCACATGTAACCCTCATAAATCAATGTCATAGATCACATGCAAATATAAAACTAAAATAACATACTGATACTTATCTTTCAATGATTCTTTGCTTCTGCATTTGGTCTTTGTCTTTTCTGTACACATACTAAATCGATTACCAAAGCCGACGAGCACCTAGTGCCTTCTCTTTAAGCAACAAGGGAATCCGAAGACTAAACCGCCTCCTCCCTCAATATCAACAATAGGAGTATGGTGAGACTAAACCGCCTCAACCCTTAATATCAATAACAAGGGCATATCGAGACTAAACCGTCTCAACCCTCGATAGCAACAACAAGGGCATCTAGAGACCGAATCACCTCAACCCTCAATAACAAAAAAAGGCCCAGACAGTTCCATTCCTACCTGTCCCATCAAAATGTACATAATATACACATAAAGAGTGTACAACACGACACATATATCTACACCCAGTATACAACACAACACATACACCTACAGCCAATGTACAACACATATATACATACACACCACACAATACCATGAATACACATGTCACGATACAATCACTGCACAATACCCATAGCACCATACAAAATATACACAACACAACATGTACAATGTGTAGACAATGCCACATGTACACAATGCCACCTGTATAACATGTACACAACATCCAATGTACACATCACTACCTGCACAATGTGTACACAATGCCACATGTACAACATGTACACAACACCACATGCACACAACACCACATGTACAACATGCACACAACACCATATGTACATAGCACTACATATCCACATTCCCATGACACCATATGTACACAATGCCACATATCCAACATGCCCAAGGCACCATATGTACATATCACTGCATATACAACATGCACAAAGCACCATATGTATATAGAACCACATATACAACACTTACACAAAACCATATGCACATAGCACAACATATACAGCACATACCCAACACCATATGCACACAATACCATATATACAACACGTACACAACATGATAGGTACATTATGTACAACAGATACACAACAATAGTATTGCACATCCAAAAACCACATTGTCTCTACCAGGAAACCTTACTTTTAGTGTCTTTCAGCTATCCATGATTGTCCCAACATGTCGCATATTTCATTGCTTTCATTCCGCTAATGTATCCTTCAACATTTCTTGCTATAACATAAACATAGGTATAGTATAAACACGTAATATCAATTTATATCCACATGATACTAACCTCATATATTTGTCCAGGCTACTATGTCCACTTGATTCCAAGAACTTCTTCATGCCATTCACTTTCATAAGCAATCATTCCTCCATAAGAATGATCCTTAACGACCCTGTCCGACAACGCCATACATACATATATATACACATATAAACATCAACATAAAACAATCATGATCTTTGATGACCTTGTCAGAAAAATAACATACATACATAGTCATACATATATATAATCGTTAGCATAAAGCAATCATGATCCCTGACAACCCTGTTAGACAACAACATACATACATACATACATAAATACACATTATCATAATCATGAACACCACATAATTACCAGATATCATAAGGTCTAGGTTAAGAGAACTCACTTTCTTTGTGCAACAAATCCACAACATTGATAATAATAGTTCCCAACATAGCCAAGGAATTTGACACCTCAGATCCATTTACCTTACCTTTCATGTTACCTTTCTCATGATTTTCCTGCCACCGTCCATTTACCCCAATGGAACCAACCAATCCAACTAGCTGTCATATTCTTTCCTTCAGATGCTCTTATACATGCATCGGGCTTCATCCGGGATTAGACTTCATTCAGATCTCCCCTAGCTCCACTAACTTTCCTCTTTCCCCAACCAATCCCCAAGAACCTCAAAACAGAAAAGACAAGAACCAAAATAAACCAAGAAGAAACCCATGAAATCCAATAACAATACAACCTGACAAACAAAGTGATATGGCCATACACTAGACATAAACAAAGCTGCAATCAATTACAACAAATCACAAAAGATAAAAAACAAAAGGCTAGCAACAAACACCATGACTCAATCCCCATGGCTTCCTAATACTTCCAAAGGAAAGCTCAACTTGTGCCTTTTCCAAGATTTCATGGTAGTCTCTTTGCCATGCAATTCCCTGTATCATACTACCATAAACACATAATTGTCAGTGTATAAATAAATAAAACAATATACAAATTATCTTACCTTTTTGTGCCAAGTGTTGGTCCGTTAATATGTCATTATTATTATCGCTTTTTAACACCTTTTTCATCCATTTCTACTCTTCTTTATCAGGTGATTTGTTATGGTTTATCATATAAATTCCATTTTATAATTATTTATGCTCTTTTGGATAAATATTATTTCTTCTCCTTTATTTTTAATAAATTGATTATTATGCATGTTTTTACAATGATGGTTTATTAATAAATTTGTTCACCATTTTAGCCTCCAAGATATTTGCCAGATTGAAGATTTTATCTCCAGCTCATCATTAAATGTGCCAACACAGAAATTCGCTGGAATAAGAAGTGACAATTTTGTATTGAACGGTTCGGGAAAATGGAGAAGAATTTGGAAAATCTGAAACATGGGTTTTGTTCAAAACAGACCAAATTAGTTTTGTTATGAGTAGTTTTCCCAAATTCGGTTTGTACTAGGAGAAACAGAAATTTCTCTGAAGACGTTTCTTTCAGATTCGCTGTTGTGGCCATTTTCCAAATTATCTTAGCTACAACACCAAATTCGACCTATTCCTGTTGAATGCTAATGGGAAGATATTTCAAATATGATCTTGTTTATCAATTTATTGAGAACAATCCAATTTTGTAATGGGAATCATATTGTAATCATCATGGTTATAACTTCTCTTTTCTCTCTGTGTATTTAAATTAGAACAGAGATCAGAGGAGGGGGGATTCAAGATTCAGGATGGATGATTAGAGAGAGAATTAGATGGATCATTAGATTAGAGATAGATAGGATAGGATAGAAGGAATGGGAGAATTACTATTGAAATTGAAACTTTCATCATCAACTCTCGCTATTGAAGCAGAGCACGAACTTGCTGTAACAATTATGCAATGATGAATATATAAAAACAGTTGCAGTTCCTTTGCATCTCCTGAAGTAATCCAGCGGTATTCAATGGAAGCTAAGGGCCCGGCCCTGGTGGATCCACTTTCTATTTGTACCATTACTTTACAATTCCAGTCGTGTGATGGTTTGATTTACTTTTCATTTCCTTGAATTGCATTGCTTTACAATTTCCTGTTCCTTTACATTTCGTTGAAATCGTTTTATGGCATAAAATTGTAATTGAATCGCATTGCCATTTTCTTCGATCATAACAATATTATTATCCTTTGCAACCTAAATTTTTATGTTGTTTATTCTAGTTATAAAGCTTTGTTGTTCACTTCAGACTCTGCCATTCATTACAGATTGCTGTTCATTTAGTTTTGTTTTTCATTTCCATTAATTTAGCTTTGCTGTTCATTTCTATTAATTTAGCTTTGTTGTTCATTTCCATTAATTTAGTGTTGCTGTTCATTTCCGGTAAATTAGCTTTGCTGTTCAAATAGGCTTTGCTGTTATCTCTTTCATGCAAGGATTTGGTTTCATCTTTTAAATGTTATTGCAACAAGTGTGTTTGTTCCATTTCTACTAGCAACACTATTGATTGAATTGTCATTTCCAGTTAATTGTTTTGGTGTGGAAGTGTAAGATCAACAACTGTAAAGGACATTGACTATCATTATCTAAGTTCTCAAATTGAGGATCTTGTTCATGATTGATTTCATTTACATCAGTTGACAGAGGAAAGAGTTATTGCTACTGCATCCTTGACTGATAATTGCTGTAATTTCCTGAGTGAATGATTTAGTTTCAGAGCATTGAGTTTCTTTTAACTGCAATTTGAGTTCACCAACTGCATCCATTTATTCTTGTATTTGAGAGCACTATTTTGGTCAATTTAGTATGTCCTAAATTTCTATTTAAAATGTCAATCCGAGAGTCATAAAATGATGAAGTGAAGTGCATTGTATGTGCAAGATAACCTTTTTCTTAGTCTTTTGTCGTTTTTGAGTTTTTTAGTTTGTTTTTGGGTTTATCTTCTGTGGATTCCGTGTGAGATGGCGAAATTGAAAATTAAGTATGGATGGTAATGGTGATTTCTACAATGATTTTCCAAACTTAAAAGTTCTCAAAAAGAAGGTTTCCAAACTGACTGTAATGAAATCAATTCTCAAAAGAAGTAAATGTACCAAAACCATGAACTAGTGACAATGGCCCAGTATCCTTACTGCGGTATGAAAAAGAAAATAAAAATTGAACTTAAAGCAACTCAAAGACTGAAAGAAAAGCAAACTAAATCACACTACTTCAACCCATACTCTGACCCTTCACCTTTCGACTCACTCCGGCTATAGGAAGTAATCATAAACAGGTTGAGTATTATGATATCTAAATTGCAGGAAATTAAATTGCGTAAAAGGAAACTAAGATTTAACTACTCATTCATATTTCAACTCTTGAAAATGACATAAGTAATTCAATCTCTAACTTGCAGGAAAGCAAACTAAATCATACTACAACAAGTAATATTCTGATTCCTTACTGATTGAGTCACTTGGCTATAGAAAGGAAATCATAAACAGGTAAGTAATATGATGTCTAAGTGGCAGAAAAGTAAATAAGCAAAACAAAACTCAAAAGAAATGACAATGCTAGAATTAAACTCAGTAAATGAAAATCAGCAGAAAGGACAAGATGATCTCATGTCAGTAGTTATCAAAAATATGTAAATTTTCCCGGGCTGCCTACAAAAACCTGTAAAAGAAACATTGATCAGCTAACAGTTATGAAAAAACATAAAGGAAATATGGACAACAATGAACATCAAAACAATGAAATATATATACAAGCAATGAGTATAAAAACAGTAAATGAAAGCAAGTAAGAAACTATACAAAGCTTTGGTGTACAAGGGCCCTCTGCAACCTTGGCCAGTCAATTACTTAGTCACAAATCGAATTCAGGAATGCTGTCTTCTCATATATTAAAGTGCAGTAATAAAACAAAGTAAAGTACAGTACAGTGGGCTGATAACAACAGTCAAAATTACATCTCAAAAGCTAGCTATCCAGCGTATATCAACACGTTATTTATAAGTGAAAATGATGCAACTAATTCCTAGATTTTATGCTGCCAAGAGACACGTAAATCTCCACGGCCTTAGATCTAGCGTTATGGTCATTATGACAGTTGAATCCATGGAGTGGTGGCTGCTCGATTCAGTTCACGGTCTGATCTACAGTTGTGCCAGTGCCTCTGGAAACTAAGGATCGTGCCACGCAAACCTTCACGTGGGCAAAATAGAGCCGTGCCACCATAAAACTCCTCATTTGGCCCTTCCTTTGACCGTCATTGACCATGACCGTTTATGAGTGATTTGGCTGAACTGAGGGGACACACTCCATGTACACGTCACTTGCAGCTTGCCCACGTGGCCGGTTTCTCCATTGGACACCTGTAACATAGCCTTTAACAAAATGGTTGCGGAAACTTGGGCTGGCTGCGGGAAGTGACAAGTTTCCGCAGCTGTTTGAACAAAAATTTAAATCAAACAACAGTCATAAACATAGTTAGGAAACCATTTCATAAGCTCTTTTTAGACTAATATGCAATGATTTGACAGCTTGGTGGATGAAGTAAATGGAAAAAGAAGGCTGAAAGGGTATATAGGGAAGTGCAAGTTTGGGACTCAACACCTTTGATTATGGTCTTTCCTGTGTCAAGCTCACGAAGCACACATCCTTTGGATCAAAACACAACTTCATTTCCTTGATCACACATTTGAATGATACTCAACAAGTTATGCTTTAAACCATTAACATACATAACATTTCCAGCTTTAACTTTTTCTTTCAAATAAGCATAACCCTTACCCTTGATGATAGCTAGCGTGTCATTTCCAAAAGAGATATTCTTTTCCTTTTCTAAAGCATTATATGAAAGGAGTTTATCTTCAGCACCTGTCATGTGTTTAGAGCATCCGCTATCAATGTATCATTGATTTTCTTTTATTTTTGTAAACAAAGATATGCCACATCTTTCTGACTGAAATTCCTTCTTTTCCCATACCTTGGAATTTGATGATGTTTTCTCCTTTTGATTTGTTGGCCAAAACTTTCTCCTGCATTCAGATTCTTCATGACCAAAGTTCTTGCAAAATGAAAATTAAATTTCATCTTCAAGAGGAGAAAAGTTATTATAAGAGATTTTTTTGATTCTTGTCACGCTCCTTTGTTTTCTTGCTTCTCTAGTCATGATAGTCTTGTAAGAAACACATTGAGTAGCTTTATGACCAAAGTTATGGCATGAAAAACATTGTCCATTAAAGAAAAAGTTTATGTGATCATAAAATATTTTGGTGTTGTTCACATTTTGATTGGTGCTTCTATTGATGTTCACCCTTGGAGTAAAATGAACATGCTTTACCTGGGGAGTGCCTTTAGGTTTTTGCTGAGGATTGACGTACCGTTCACTGGTTTTTGTTGCATCAAGGTAGATTTTGGTGCTGACTGAAAGCTTTTCTGGTTGGGATGTTTCTCCAGTGTATCCAAGACCAGTCTTTAAAAGTGGAGAACGTTGAACCTTGATGATTTCATCTAAGGTTTATGATCCTTTAGTAAATCTAAGATTAAGATATTTTGTCTTCTCAAGTTCTTTTCTTAGACCCACTTCTTCACATTCTAATTTTTCATTGTGATTTTCTCTTTCAGTGAGTTTATGTGTTAAAGTGTCTATGATCATATTCTTTTCTTCCAGATGGATTTTAAGTTGAGTGATTTCTTTAGGAAAATATTCCTCTTCTAATGCATCCATAAAATCATCATTGTCATAAGGCAAGAGTAGTTTAAAATCTTGTTCAGATTCATCTTCATCACTATTTGACAAGTCATCACTATCTTAATGAGTATATAACTTCTTCTATTAACAAACTATTTTCTATTTCCTTTTGCAGAATCCTTTCCATTTTCATGATTATCTTTATGAGGACCTTTAGCATCATAATGGCCAACTCTACCACAAACAAAACATGTGAATGGAAGCTTACCTTTGAATCTTCTGGAACCCCGTTGAAGCTTCTTTACAAAGTTTACCTCATCTTCTTTTGAAATATATCTTGATTCCTTGAGATCTTCCTTTTCTTTTCCATTTGCTGAAGCTTTGAAAGTGTGTTCTTTAATATTTGATGGACCTCCTTTCCTCATTTCAAAGGTAGTTAAAATTCCATGAAGGTTGACAACAATAATAGTTTGTAGATCCTGCTTTTCTTCAATGGCAGATGCTTTTGACTCAAATTTAGAAGATAGAGATCTCAAAATTTTCTCTACTAAAGTAGCCTCCTTTATTTCTTCACCCATATTCTTCATACAATTTACATTCTCATCTACTCGTAAAAAGTAACTAGCAATACTTTCATCACTATGCATCTTGAGAGTTTCATATTGAATTATGAGAGTTTGGAACTTAACACATTTTACCTAGGAGTCTCCTTCGTAGCTTTGAATGATTTTGTCCCATATTTCTTTGGCTGTCTTGAGCTGCATGACTTTGACGAATTTTGATTCCGACAGACTTCCCAATAAAGTATTGACGACTTTGGCATTGGTTTCATATAACTTCTTTCCTATTGTATTTGTGGGTATTGTTGCTAGAAATTGGTATCCTCCTTCCACAATTTCCCAAACATCAGCTCCAAGCGATTGAAGATAGGCTTGGGTTCTTATCTTCCAATATACTAATTTTTTTTCGTTGAATATTGGTGGTCTGATAGATCCCATGCCTTCATGATTGTTCATCTTGAGAGATTTCCCTTCAAGCGATCAAGCTTCTTTTGAAGGGCTTGCTTTGATACCAATTGTTGGAAAAATGATGGGGGGGGGGTGAATCAGTATTTTAAATTTCACAATAATGATTTTTCCTTTTCAAACAATATAGACTACTTTACTGAAACCAACCAGCGTATGTCCATGACTATAAAGAATGAAACCAACGTATATATAGTAAACAACTAATTCATTGTCTTTAATCAGAGTAGGATGAGTTAACCAGTAAACATATGTAGTAAGAACATAATAAATCAACACACATAAGAAACACACATGAACACCATGATTTTTCAGGTGGAAACCCAATGTGGGAAAAAACTACCGCTGTTGTTGTCTCAGTCTTCAATCTTCTTATAATAAAAATTGTTTACAATTTTTTTACAGGTGCAGACTTTTCCAGTACGCAAGAATCTACTTGCTGAAGCTACAACCTTCTCTCATTTTCTAGATTCTACTGGAAGGGAGCTCTAACCCCCTAGCTCTTGTACGGGCTGATATGTTTACCAGTACGTAGGTGCCAACCTATAGAAGGCTACTACCTTCACTCTTCCTCCAGGGACCACGTTTCATAAATTTTTAGACTGTATACTCTTGGTACACACAACACAATATGAAGGCCATGTTTAATCAAATTTTCATACTTGACCTATCAGTAACATTGAAGCTCAAAAAAAATCACCACTGTAATAACTGCATCTACCAACAATCAGTCAATCTGAACGGTCAGATCACTGTCACCAGAACACTGTGATGAACCCAGAAACCTGCATCATCAACTAAAACCAACTGTAACCTCAAAAATCATATGTCAGAATGTATACACTACTTTAGTGAAGCCAAGCTGCATGTATACACTACCTCCTTTAACCCAACCTACGTATACCTTTAAAAATACTAAATCATAAAACCTATGAACCACAAACTGTACCAATCCATGATATTTTGAAGATCTACTGTCAAGTTACAGAGTTCTAAACAAACAACAACAAAGATCACACTTCTCACTTAATAAATCAATCAATCAGACTCAATCTCCTTATACATTCAGTTCTACTTTTAGATCTAATGAAGACATCATTGATAGACAACAATAAAACAATAGCACTGATCATATAGATCAGTCATCTCTGAACAATAGGATTTTCTTTTTCATTCGTTACTTGGTAGTGTTGAACCAACGTGTATATGCACCTTCACCAAGGTGAATCAGCGTATAGATCTGCAAATACTAACTTAAAAATTCACATATATTCTAGACTTCAGTCATACCTAGATCATAACATTTATAGGATAAAACACACGTTTAGCATTTAGATCTGGCCCAAAAATTATCAAAGCATACAATGATAAGTCATTTTAGGTCTCATGATCCTGATCCAACATTGTATCAAAAGGTGCATAAGGTATTTTAGATCATATCATAACCATAGCCCTTACAACATAAGATATACTTCAGATAGAAGTATTCATGAAAAACCCTTTCTCTTGCACACTTGGCCCTTTGACCTTATCCTCCTTATATAGTTTTAGCTTTTCTCAATACCTCAGACCAAAACAATACTTAGAACATGTGGTATTCTTGGACGATATCAAATAAACGTTACTCTGCTCAATATTGTGGGATAATACCATGGCATTGACCCTTGGTATTCCTTTAACCTTAATTTTCCATCCCATACATGCTTTTCCTTCTGTTAAAGTTCGTGCATACATATACGCTCTTTTTGTTCTATGAATCTGCTTGTATACACTAATTTGACTAGGTGAACCTATGTATACAACTTAAAATAACTTAAAACATTCTTTTT
The DNA here is from genome assembly GCA_000404065.3 of Pinus taeda. Lineage (NCBI taxonomy): Eukaryota > Viridiplantae > Streptophyta > Pinopsida > Pinales > Pinaceae > Pinus > Pinus taeda. The sequence goes on along the minus strand of APFE030906143.1, from coordinate 10,068 downwards.
CTTCAATTGCTTGATTTTGATATGTATTCTGTTGTCCGATCATCCTGTTCTTTTGTACCATTACCTTGTTACCTTTGAATTGACCTGTTACAATGTGAGTTTCCCTTTATCAAATCTAAACTGACCAGTGAGTGGGTTGCCATCAAGGAAAACACCTATACCATAATTCTAACATCCCAAAGCACATCAAATGAAGAGCATCCAAGGAAGTTTTATCGTACATTCATTTCAACTAACAAAAAATCCCTTGAAGATCCCAAGGAAGTGATGAACCAACCCAAGCATGTTCATTTCAATGACTATTAGGATAATGCCAAGAAGCAACAAATTCCAAAAAATGAAAGAATCCACATTGAAGGAACATAATCTCCCATGAAAATGAATCTTCATAAAGGACCCACAAGAAAGAATGAAGCATGTGTTGGAAATCATCGAATGAATGTGGTTCCTCCAAGGAATAAGTTCAGATGGTAAGATCCCCCTCCACATCCAAGCATCAAAATAATTTCTTTGGTTATTTTCTTTTTATGAATGAAATTTGGGCACAAAGCACAAGATTGTAGGACCTATGATATGATCATGTATAAAGAATAAGATCATGTGCCTAGATGGAGGCATATGGACCAAATTTGAAGAATACCTCAGACATTTAAGCAAATGTTGAAGTCCAGTGTTGAATGCTACAAATGTCACAATGAAGGTCATACAACAAGAAAATGTAGACTCAACTCAAGATGGTACAAAATAAAGGAACTTTTTATCAATCCAAGGATTAAATATGTAGGATGGAGAAGAAGACATGAAACACCAAGGCTGGATTTGATTACTTAGATCTAATCCTTTGGTGAATGCTAATTCTAGACTATTATTTGCTGAATCAAAACTTGAAGAAGCAATTATATGAAATGAGAACTTTGATATGAGAGCAACATTTGTGAAGTGAATAGAGAATGATTTCATTGGCCAATATGAATTGATTATGATATCTCAGATGTAAAGTAGATAGGAAGCATAGTCTCAGGGGGAGAATTTGACCAATTCCACAAGAAAGTACATAATTATAGGAGGATAATTTCTTAGGTTTACAAAATGGTAGCATGATTCGATGAGTAGTAGCAAGAAAGAAGTATGGTCTCAGGGGGATATCCTATCAACTCCATAGGAACATATAAGAATAGGAACAACTAAAGCAATATTGGCAACATGCTCATAAATACTTCATTAGTTTGTGAAGTTCAAACAGATACTTAGAGGGTGCTGACATGGTAGATAGGGAGAATCTATAGGAACATGTTCACACATATGGTAGTTTTGGTAGACATCCATGCCCATTTTCCATTGATTCAAGGTGGGAGGAAATGCAAACATTGATACAAACCTTGAGCAATAGTGTAGGTAGATTGCAGGAGATAATGAAAACATTGACACAAATTTGAGAAATAGTACAAGAAGATTGGAGGAGGGAATATAGGAATTGAAAAAGGAAGGAAAGAAATAAGGGAAAACATCTTCATATTCATATAGGGGGGAGTCCTTAGCACCACAACAGGGAGAGTTTGAGTTTGACCTATTGACATCAATGAGTATCAATGTTAGGTGGTGTTTCTATCAATCATGAAAAGGGGGATTGTTACATATAGTATTTTCAATGATGATAATGAGTGTTTATGGCAAAGGGACTATCCAAGACAACAAAAATATCGCTCATGAGGCAAAGGAAGTAGTATGACAACTAGATATATTATGAAATCTCATAAGGTGAATTCCAAGGAAGCTTGAAGTATATTGAGTTTTTGACAAGGTTATGATGTTATAATGATCCTATAAATAACATGGTTACACAGTCCTCATCGATACCTTTCCAATGATATATCCCACTTTGAAAAAATCCTCTCGGATGAGAACTTATGGCTAATTGAAGTTCAGTATTAAAGGGCCCAAACTATAGGGAAAAATCCCCCAAAATTAATTGCGTAAATAGTGCGCACCTTCCGGTAGATATATGGAAGATAACAATCTAACATGCATGAACATTAACATTTTTAAAGTTCGAGCACATTTTCATTGATCAGATGAATCTAGTAGCGAATGAGAAATCGTATGGCATATGAGATAACAACTTACATGATGTTTTACATGGATTGTTAGCCCATCCTACATGGACACGTGGTAGCCAACTTTTGGCCATAAATGATGACATAGATGCATAGTCAAAGAATATGACACATGGAATTACGTGGTTGGATGACATGTCCTCCTTACATAGTCAACATATGACATCAACACAATGACATGGCTCCACCAAGGGTTTCCATGTGGTAGGAAGGTTTGGTGCATTTTGATTGGTCAATTATCCGAACATGGGTGACACATGGCACCCTTCATGGGCTACAACATGGCATGATGACATCATGCAGATGACCAAGGATACCTAGGGATCTAATCATCGGTTATGGTCACATGGGACCCTGGGACAAAGATTAATTACAAGACTTAAGTGATTAAGAATGAATGGAAACATAGGGTTGGCTTAACCAAGTCCTGAGACCATAAAAATATATATAATAATATATATATATTATTTCTACGACTAGCTTGCTCCATAGCTCACATAATGATATAGGATAAAAGTCACAGTTTTCTAAGGAAATGAAAGACAACCCAAGGGTCTGACTTTAACCCAAGTCCCCAAGAACACAGATATATATATATTATATATAAAATATATATATATATATATATATATGTAGTTGGCCCATTAGTCGAGCAACATGGTAGTGCTATTGAATTAACACATCAATATCATTATGGCAGTAAGTGTGTGTGTGTGTGTGTATGTGGTTGGCCCAGTTAGTCAGGCCAACATGGTAGTGCTATTGAAATAACACATAAATATTCATAGGCCAGTAAGTGGTGCGTATATATATATATATGATATAATATATATATAAAGTTGGCACTAGATTAACTTATATATATGGGTTGAAACCATCAGTTAAGCCAATATGGTAGAAGGTTTATTTGATGTATTGGTATTACATTTGATTGGCTGCGTGGTTGAATCCTCGAACCCTCACCATTGAACACAATTGACACATAACAAAAGGCATGTGGATGTGTGATGTATCAAGCCTCAACAGATAGCCTTATTGGTAATGTGCCTTGGTATGTTGGCTGAGACTTGGGTTCAAGCCCCAAAATATGTCAGGTTAGAGTTTTTTTTTAATTTTTCATTGATACTAATCATTTTCTCAAACATTTAACATAATGGCAGGGTACATTTTGTAGCATTGATGCCAGAAAAGAAATATTTTGTCGAATGCGGCTTGAAAAGAGTAATTTGGATAAAAATTAATTTGATACATGGTTTTAAATGGTTTTTTGGAGTTCTTTAACTAATTCCTAAAGCCAATTTGGAATTTGGAAGATGCGCAATGATCAATGTTCAGAGGTGGATGCTTATGAAGGCATACAAAATTTATTGATATATATTTTATGATCAAAATATCTTTTATATGTTTTGAGGGCATATGAGCATATTGTAGTGGATTTGACCTTATGGTAGAAGTAGTTTTCGAGATGAGTCATATGTGACCAAATTGATGAACAAGGAGAAGAAAAGTTGGGATGGGGCATGACAGGGCATTAACAACGATATGGCAACAAGTTATTTAATTTGAAGATTTATATTGTTTAAAGAGAAGGTGGATCTGGTTTGAAATCTTTTGAAAAGGGGTTCATGAGAGATTGAAAAAGGAGGCGGGTTCCTCCACTGAAGTTGGACCCTAAAGTAGGTAAGATCTTTCTTATCATCAAGGTTGGTGCCTCAATTAGGTTGGAGCCTAGATCAAATTAGAGCTTGCTCTTTATCAAGGTTGGTGCCTCAATTAGGTTGTAGCCTACAGGGAGTTGCTGCTTGCAGATTTATGAGGTTGGTGCCTCAATCAGGTTGTAGCCTGCTGAAAATAACAACTTGCATATTTTTAGGGTGGTTTCCTCCAACAGGTCGAAGCATATTAAGAATAAGAATGTGTGGTTTTCACATGTATCAGTTTCCACGTAAAATCTTGTGTCTCTTTGTGATGTGAATGCTTCTTTATGTGTCATTCATGTGATGGTAGCTTTACGATGCGTTGTACAAACGACCTTATTCCAAAGTTTGATGCAACATGTCATACAGATGAATCGATAACAAATGTTAATTCAACTTGTGATATAATAGAGGTAATTGATACTTAGTGTTATACAAATGACTTGATTGGATCAATGAATGAAGCACATAATAACAACATAAACACTAGTAGAAGCAATTGTGAAGAGGACAAAGAACAAGAAAATGGTATTTCCAGAATGGTTGTTAAACCTTTGGAATAAATCTCATTCAATATAAATAAGAATGGATTGGGATACACCAAAGAAAATGACTTTCATATTCAAGATTAATCCAAACCAGTTCATTTTGTGAGTGCAAGATGATTTCTTAATTGGAAGTTAAGGGTATTGATAAAAAAATGATAACATTTTCAAAGAAATGGTCACATGGAGATTCAATGTTTTTATCTCCATATTTGTCTTTATTGTGGGAAGACAAATCACCTATTAGAAATATGTCGAAAACTGAATAAATCTAAGAAATTAATTCAATATCAATGGATAAATTCTTAGAGATCGAATCTAGAAGTGAAGAAACTACATTATTCTTACCACCTAGTAAAAACAAAGGTTAAGCCACAAGATTCAAAGATGATACTTTCCATACCTAAAGGGGGGGAGCACAATGATAAAAAAAACCTCCTGCACCTTGAATGGGGGGAGTAAATTGATGAAGTAAAATTGGTTATTGGTTATCCAGAAATCATTGCATTATTGAAATATTTTTTTTTAATTTAAAAACCACAACATTATTGAAAGTATATTGGTTAGTGGTCATAAAAAAACCACCACTTTATTCAAAGAAGATTAGTTAGTGGTAATCTAGAAACCACCACTTTATTTAAAGTAGTCTGGTTAGTGGTAAACCATAAATCATCAATTTCCATGGAAGATGGTTAGTGGTCAACCAACAAATCCACCACCTAAAGAATCCACAACCCTCGCTTAGATCCTTTCCAAAATGAATTATTGAAAAAATTCTCACCTTGCATCTAACAAGAGGAATATCAAATACCGGGATTCCAATTTCAAATCCTTAGTAGTGAAATCAATAAACATTCAATCAACAATTGGGAATTCCAACATAACAACTATTCTCCTCAACAATCATTTTAGTTATTCACCATAAATGATCAAACATATCAATTGTTCTTCCATACATTTAGATATTGGTGGTTTTTTCAGGTATATCTTCATCGAAACTCAGTTCATCATTCTCAAATTGAAGATGACATAATTTATTTACACGTGTTCAATTTTTCAGACTTGTGATTGAGTGGGGTATGTTAAACTGTGAGTGCCTAAACAATCGAAAAGTCCAAGAATACAGTTGCCATGATTTGTAATTCTTATGTTGATGAGGTGTCACGATGATCCATTGATGGGTTGTCAGTGTGATCTAAATCTAGAACTAGAAGATCTAGAATGATCATTGATGTATTATAAATTTATATTTTGAGATCAATAGAATATAACACAAGCCATTAAGCCTTTTCTGCCAATTTTCTTGTTTGTCTCACTCAAGGCCAATTCTTAACATTATTGATGTGTTTTATTTATTATTTTTAAAATTAAAAAAGAAATAAATAAAATAATTTTGAATTTTAAATTATATATACTAAAAAATCGCAAAAACATTACAATATAACTAATAATATTTATTTATAAAAAATGAAAAAAATGTCAAATAAAATTATATTTTTATAACATTGAATTTCCATAACAATATTATAGGTATAACAAATAAAGAATATCTTTACAATACATCTTTATTAACAATATTTTTGAATTAATATATTAATTAGGTAATGATGTAAACATCTCATATACATGATTTCAGATATACTAATATAGATCCATCATAATCACAGATCTAGCAAGCGCCGATAGGGATCAAATCTCTTCAGGGTCAAATCTCTTTTTGAGTGAAAAACTTGAAAAGAGCTTTGGACCTTGAGAGATTTGACTCCTCTCTGCCCTTACTAGATTTGTGATTAAAATGAATCTATACTAGTGTTACACACGTCCACATGAAAAAGACCAAAATGTAAAATAATAAGACTACTTTAAATGTTTTAACCATAAATATATA
>APFE030906136.1:49866-74000 GCA_000404065.3 Pinus taeda | reverse complement strand
GCCTTATAATTCAGCCTCTTCGAGGGGGCAACCTCCTTTACATTACATAAATGAACAATTCTTGGATGATCCAAATGACAAAACCTCCTTTCTATATATAGGAGTCTAAGGAGTCACAATATTACCCAGCTGACCTAATAATAATAATATAAAGCCACAAAAATAACAATAAAGGGATTCTATGGGGCACAGTAATAACAATTTGGGGGCAATAGGGGCACAACAATATTAATAAGGGGTACAACTACCATAGTAATGGGGTAATCACTAGTATTATAGGGACCCAACAAAAGAACTTGTAAGAGAAAAGTTTGAAAGATTCTGAATGATGCTTCGAATCACCAACATCCCTTCATATTAAGGGGGGGAATGTTGATACCTAATCATTGGGATTGGATTAATATGTAAAATTGTGTAAATAGAAAATAAGGAGAGTTGGAATATGAAGAGACATTAGGAGATGAAGCCCAAAAGCCTCTCCCTCCATTTATATATCAGCCATCAACCTTAATGCACAAACATAATTAATTTTTAGGATTTACCTCTTGGTCTGACAAAAACTGTAGAAGTCCCAACCAAGCACATAGATTGAGTGGTTGAATTCAAATGTGTGTTCATTGAAAAAGGAAAAACAACTCTCACTTGAAAATTAAATATTTCTAATCCATAGGTTTGATTTATTACAATTGATTTTCTTTCCTTCTTGTCGACAGATTAACATAACTTGTTTTCCCATAAAGTGTGTTTGTGAGCTAATTAAGCACTATTAGATTGCAAGATCGATAAGCTCGAATGAGTGACTAAGAGAACCTGCCCCCCGCCTGTGAAAGTTATGAAAACAACTTGGAAATGAAATAAATATATATGAATTATATGACATTCAACCCAAATTCCTCGCCCATCAACCACCAACAAAAAAAATTCAATTCGACATACTTACTTTCAAGATTGCATAATGATTCCAACTCTTCCTACCCATCATCATTTTCAAAGCCCTTTTGGGAGAGAGAAGAAGTTAAGGGTAGCTTCAAATTGCAAAATTTCTCAAAGGAACAAAACCCATCATTATTTAATTTTGACCTGGAAGGTCTACAAAATCCCTTCCCTCATCTAGACCAAATATATTTTAGTGATTGGTTATTCTCTTAATGATCCCTTCCATTGAGTTCTTGGACCTAGTACAAGGCTTATTAGCCACTCGTTAAATTATTTTATAAGTCTGCCTTCACTTCCATTGAATTTATGGACTTACAGCAAGGCCAAATGACCGAGGTTAAATATTTTTTTTATATATATAAGAATATGTCTCTGAAGGTTCTCCTAGATCAAGAAGTATGGTTATTTTTCATAGATAGGGTATCAATATTCCTCACCAAGTTCCAAACCTTCCCAACAACGTGAACATATTGATATTCCTCACCAATTGTCAAATCTTTCAAAAAATTGATACTTTCTTGAATTTTCAAATAAAATGGTCCCATTGCATGGCCACACCTTGATCCCTTTTCATGGCCATGAGTAATCACGAGTATGATTATCACAAAAGAAAATATTAAATATTCTTTAATCCATTTTACTAATTTATGGAAGAATTGATTTTAGAATAAATTTATTTGCTAATTTTTTTCTTCTTAAACTCGATGATACAATATTTTGTGAGATTATTATTTTTTATTATTTAAAATTTATTTTTGAATAATAAAAAGATTCAAAAGACTTAAAAATTCTATCAACTTCTAGTCTATATAGATTTCACAACTTAAATTTGTTTTCTCCAAAACTTCTTAACAAGTTCTTGATCAAAGCCCATTAAAACATATACTTGAAACATGACATAAGCATGACATAAGCATAGAAAATTTAGACAATTCTCTTAATTAAACTCTTGCCACATTAACCGTCATACCTTTAATCAACCTATTTTCCTCTTTTCTCAAAACCTCTCAAGTTCTTTTAGTCATAACGAGGTGCTTTCCTCATTGTTTATTTTCTTTTGCAATGTGTCATTATTATTATTGTCCTTTATCACTGTTATCTAATTCACCCACTATTAGTTATTTGGACTCAATTACCTTTATGCTAACTTCTTCCTTTAGGTCTTTATCCTTATTAATTTTATCCTCGAACACTTTATATAGGATTTTATGTTATTTTCTTAAAGATGAAATAAACAACTTTTCCTCCAATGAAATTATTTTTTTGGGATTAGTTTCACTAAGCTCAACCATAGGTACTTTATAAACTATTCTTCCACCTACAAAACTATTAGTTCATTTTAATGAGTTATTGATTCCAATGGTAGATTTTTTTTTTTTATTATTGCTTCATTATGAACCCCAAGACATGTTATTTTAGAGTGCTCTTTACCCAAAAATATATAATTCTATGGTCATAACATTACGATAGGACTAAGAAATCTTGGGTATTTCAACTAATACTCCTTTCATATCTCCAAACAAATCTTGGGTGCTCTTTGTGCCTCTGAAACTAGTTAGTAGAAATTCCACCTAAAAAATTTCATGGACATGATAAAAGAGAAGTTGCTCAAACTTTTGTGCCTTCCACCCAATCAATAAATCCTCATACTTTGTGAATACATCAATATTTTCAATAAAATAGTGTTGTAATTTCATCTCAATGAGTCACTTCCCCATAGGGATCTCACACATGACATGGTTTTAATGGAACCAATTGCTAGACCCCATGGTCTACTTAGATGTCTAGTTTTGACAAAATTGGGTGCTAATATAGGCAGGGTCCCTTATTGTCACTTATGGCCTTGACCACATATAATTTACAACCTTTCCGAAGTTAATAGTTTACCTTTATCATTGAGATGAATCACAAGGATAATCCTCTCTTGATACCAAAAATCTCAACCGATCTACCTTCATCATCTAAACAAATCATCTTCCTTTTGAAAACGTATACCAAAGTTTAATGACCTTCTAGCAAATCCATTCCAATGATTACATTCAACATCCCTAGTGTACTGATAAATGCCTTCAACTTAGTCGTACATCCCCCTGAGGTTTACCTGATACTGGTTAGAATTAGGTCCTATTGCTCGTCTTATCATGGAAGCCATTGTTGAGCCCCAAACTTGCATCTTCCCTACACATTTTTCTAGCTTCTTTCCATTCACCTGGACCTCCTAAACTATCAATATCATTGCATATTAGTCATAATAGAGAATTAAAAGTGGTTTCTTGACTATCTCTTTGTGTTGATGTTTGAACTAGATTTTTACTTATGAGCTGCGGAATCTTGTCACTTTCTACAGCTGGTTCAACTTTCTGCAACTGTTTTTGTTAAAGTCTACATTGCAGGTGTCATCAGGAAAATCGAGCCACATGGGGAAGTTGGAAATGGCCTGGACATGGGTCAGGTCCCATTGGTCCGGCTGGATTCCTTAAAGAAGGATGTGCTCAACGGGGGTCAAGCGATGGTCAAACAGGAGAATTCCTACAGCAACAGGACTCCGTTTCAGAAATGTAAAGATTTTTGTGATCGTTTCTAGATCTTTGGAGGCACGCTGACACCTGTAGGCTGACCACGATGTGGATCCAACAACTGCTTTGAATAAGATTGCGTAATCTCGGTGACCATGCTACTAAATCCGTGGACGTTGTTCTTCACATGTCCTTTGTTCACGTAGTTTCCAGGAAAAACAGTTATGTAGTCTTTGTTATAAATAATGCATTCAGATACGCATAATAGTTAATTTTTGGCATGTAATTTTGATGTTAAAAAGCCCACTGTACTGTGACACTAGTTTCATTATTATGACTGCGTTCTGAAATATATGAGAAGACTCTGTTTCTGAGCATAATTTTTGATTGATAGCTGTTGCCCGAGGTTGTGCAAAGGTCCCCTGCACATGCCGAGGTTTTGTTTCTTATTGCTGTACAGTTTCATACTGTGTTTCTTTATGTTTATTATGCCATAGTTATTCACATATGTATATTTCATTTATAATGGTATTAACGTTTTATTCTTGTTCATAATTTTACATGATTTACATTGCTGTTAACGTTGATCAGTGTGTATGTTCTAGATTACAGTAGGCAGCCCGGGCATTTGCATATAATTTTCATAATGACTAATGATATCGAATCAGTGTTTCTGGTGACTTACTTTTCTTAGCTTTTAATTCCAGTTCTGTTTTGTTTATTCTAGTTTTGTTCATTGGCTTTATTAGTTAGCTTAGATATTAAATTTCTCATATCATTGTCAGTTACCTCCGAAAGCCATAGCGAGACTAACTGGTGAGGAGTCAGACTATGAATTGATGTGGTTTGATTTTAAGTTTACTTTTCTGCAATTAGATAATTGGATTGCTCATTTCATTGACAGTTACCTCCGAAAGCCATAGCGAGACTAAATGGCGAGGGATTGAAATATGGATGTTGTGATTTAATTTTAGTTTACTTCTTTGCAATTAGATAATTGGATTGCTCATTCATTGACAATTACCTCCGAAAGCCATAGTGAGACTAACTGGCGAGGGATTGAAATATGGATGATGTAATTTGATTTTAGCTTTACTTTACTTGTAATTTTTTTTATTTCTTTGAATATAGTAGTTTAATTCATTTCTTTTGCATATTAGGCAGCAACAGGAATAATGTTTTCATGATCAATAGTTCACTATTTGTTTGATTAGAATAGTGGCACATTTTCATTTTCTTTTATGAATTAATTTCATCACTAGCATGTTCTAAGACCTTCTAAAGTTTGAAGTTTTGGAAATCATTATAAAAGACATAATTGCCTTAACACTTATAACCAGACTTGCCTTCTAGAAATTTGGGAATAGGAATTCCATAAACAATGATAAAAACTCCCAAAACAACATAAAAATAAAAAACAATAAAAGTAAGAAATAGGTTATCTTTCACATATAGTGCGCCACACTTCGTCAGCTTACGAATCGCGGATTGACAATTAATGTAGCAATTTAGGACACACTAAATTGACGAAACATTTTGGCGTCGTTGTCAAGGAAGCGTAACTAGGTAGCCAATTTCTTAAAAAAAAAACAACAATAAAAGGAAGGGAAAATTTGATAACTCCTTGAAGTATGATCTCCTCTTGCACCTAGTGTGATCTGGAGGATCAAAAAAGAGAGTTATTGGTTCAATAATTTCTTAAGTATGCTCTCTTCTTGCACTTAGTGTGATCTGGAAGATTAGAAAGAGAATTATTAGCCCAACTTGAGGAGAAAAATAAAAATAAAAAATGACATGCATAGAGCGAGAGATTATAGGGGAAGGTTTATAGCTAGAGCCAAGAGTTCGATTTTCACAACTCCAGCTTTTTCAAGGCATAGACAAGATTCACCACCATCTACTCCTAGCCTTAAGATTCCTGGAATTCAAGGAGCAGTAGTTGAATTAGAGGATTCTCCTACACTATCTACCAAATCTCATCTAGGAGAAAACCCTTTCTTCACTTCTATAGGAGAGCATATTATATCAAAGAAGTAGAATCACCTGAAGAAGAGGAGGGGGAAATTCTTCCTCTTTCACCATTAATAGAAGAACCAGAGGACTCTGAAGAAACTATCATGACAGAGGAAGTAGTAGATGGATTCGGAGGTAGAGGTAGAGGTAGAGGAGGAGGAAATAATGGAGGCAACAATGGTGGAGGTGGAGGTAATAATAGAAGAAATAGGGAAGGATATAACTCGTTTGGATTCCCTATAGTTGATGAGAAAACTCATACAACAATGAAAAAAATATCACCGTCTGTCCTCCCCAACTTTTATGGATTGCGAAGTGAGGATCCTGAAACATTTCTGTTTGAGTTTGAAGTTGTGTGCCGAACCTATGACTATATGGAAGACTCTCAAAAATTCAAACTCTTTCCTTCAACATTAAAGGGAGCCACTTTGAAATGGTTCATGGGATTAGTCACCCAATCTATTAGGACTTGGAATGATATGAAACAAACATTTTTGGATAGATACCTGGACTATTGCATGCCCACCAATCACAAGGATGAGGTATTCAAAATGATGCAAAAAGAAGATGAGGTATTCAAACTCTTTCTTTTCTCTCGCTCGGCGGCACAACCTCCTTCCGAGTGCCACTCAGGGAGTGGCATTCTGGAAGTAATACGGCTTCCAGGTTCTCGTGCTCTAAAAAATCTTGAAAAATGCCCACGCAGGGAGGATGCAGGGAAAATGTTTGACGAAATACCACACAGGGATCTGGTCTCCTAGGGCTGGTTTATAAGAAACCGAAGGGAGATACAGCTAAGGCGGACAGTCTTATCCCTGTTGTGCCCTGCAAAGGAGGTTGCAGCCAGTTTCATAGATATCAAGCCAATCCAAATGGCTAATACTGCCGGCTGCGCAACGCAGGTTATTAAAGAACAGGCAGAGCTTGAACCCCAGGCAGGCAGTGCTTGGTCCAGAGCCCCCGCGCCTCAGTATTGCAGTGGACTGTAGATGCCAAAGCAATCAGAGTCCTTCCAGATCATAATAGTGCTCCTCTCAGGAAAATCTTTGCTTCAGTGGGTAAGCTCCTCAGAGCTTGTTCAAGACCTCAAGCAAGAGCTTTTCCTCAAGATAGGGATCCCTCCAGCATCTCAACGGCTCCTCTTCGAAGGTAAACAGCTTGCAGATCTCTTGCCCCTTTCTTTTTATAACATTCAAAGAAATGCTTCCATCACTATCTCCCTTCGCTTGAGAGGGGGAGCGCCGGGACAATCATCTTCAGCAGCAGTGTTCTCTTACAGAGACGCTGTCCATGCCCAGAAAACGAAGAACTCCGCCTTACCAGCCCAGGCTCCAAAACCTTTCTTGGTGGACAGGCTGGAGGAAACCCCCTCTATTGAAATAGAGAAATCAAAGATGGACAGGCAGTTCCAACTATTTGCCGAATTTGGCATTATCTGCAGGTTCAATGGGCTCTGGCCTCGCACAGAATATCTCTACAAGTGGGTTCACTCCAACTGGACCAGCAATTGCAAGATTTTGTTCTGTTCGAAAGGATTTTTCATTGTAGTCTTCGGTGACAGTGAGGATTACCAGAAAGCATTAACTGAGGGCCCCTGGTTTTGGGATTCGGCGGGTCTCTTCTTAACCCCTTGGTTCCCAGATTTTGACCCTTCCACAACAGTTATTACCAAGCTTCCCATTTGGGTCAGATTTCCCAATCTCCCGGTTCATTTATGGCATTTTGCGGTGTTCGAAGGAATTGGCAACTCTCTAGGATGCCATCTAGTTACAGACACTTCTAGAGGGGAAAAGGGTCTCTATACCTTCGCCAGAATCTGTGCAGAAATAGACATCAGCAAAGGATTACCAGATCATATCATTCTGAAAATCGGAGACTTCCACTGGACTCAGACCCTAGATTACGAGAACACAGCGTTCCGCTGCAGAAATTGCCATCTCACAGGGCATCTTCACAGATCATGTCTAGTGATTCCTGCCCATAAGAAGAAGGCAGCTCCTATGCCAAAATCCAAGAGTTGGAAGCCTTGTGACCCTCCCCCATGGATGAATTCAGTTCCAGTTCTGATGAAGAGGAAGTGAATGAGGACGAGATGGATGCTTCGTTAGCTCAAAACCCGCCCCCAACGGGTCCTGAGGAGTCTTCCACCCCTGCGCTCTCTCAGAAACGTTCTCATGAGACCTCTCCTTCGGACTCAGACAAGGAGATCTCCCCTTCCGCCCAGCATAGTCTGGTTTTGCCATCCATTCATGATCAATTTGGATGGATCAAAGTTGGTAAGAAGAAAGGTAAAAAGGGCCGAGCAGAGGTCTCTTCTCAAGCTGGATGATTCCCCTGTTTTGCTCTTGCCTCCCAGCCTGTCTGTTCGCTTCATGTGTAGCGCTGCTTTCTTCCGGTCTACTCCTCAGAGCCGAGGTGGATTGTTCATCCTTACCGGCTGCCCTGTTTCTTTGGGGTTATGTAGGAGGTCTTTTGGTCTAGATGTTATGTTCTCTGCTTTGCCTCGGGCTCTAGTCTGCCCAGGCAGTCTTCTGTAATTATTTTTTGTTTCTTAATACAAATGCTTACTTACAAAAAAAAAAAACTTGGAGGATTTACTTGAAAGATTTCAATATAACTTAAAGAGAGCAGAGATGAGCAACCTAGATGAGGAAACCTTGAAAGCCCTTTTATTGAAAGCCATTAGAGATGAATGGATAGATATTTTAAACATGATGGGGAAGGGAGACATCTCTCAACTTTTCCTTCGTGACATAGCAGAACTATGTGTCCATCTCTCGAGAGGAAAATATAAAACGGGAAAAGGCCCTAGAGATCCTTCTCTTATTAGAGCAAACAAATCTGTAACTGGATCAATAAGTAGGGCAGAGATTGGCAATATGCTTGATGAATTCAAAACTGATATGCTAGGATGTCTTAGTGAACAACTAGACACCCTTAAAATTCAAAACAAGCAAAAAGAAGAAACTGATGCTCTAGCCATCTTTTGTCTGAAATGTAGGAAGAAAAATGTTGTAATGGAATGCCCCTTGGATGCAAAAGTTGTAGAAACATATATGATTTGCTCAGAGAATCATGAGACCAAGGATTGTCCTTCAATTCCTGGGCTCAAAGCTGTCTTTCAAGAAGATCGAAATTCAGTATAATGTCTCTGTTTTGTTGCAAAAAGACCTTGGCAGGGGCAACAAAATCAGGGATTTAACAACCCTATGAATTTTCAACCCCTACCAAATTGGAATCCTTGGAAACAACCTTGGCCCCAACCTCAAAATCCATATCAATCACGGGCACAAGGAATGAAGAATCCTTATGGGAGATTTGCCCAATTTTATCAATATCCTCCATATTTTCCAAATCAACAAACTCCACAACTTCCAAATCAGAATCCACAACTTTCATTGCCATTTCCACAACAACAACCTGCTTAACAAAATCCAAATCCTTAACTCATGCTTCCATTCCAACAAAAAACAAATCAACTTCTAGCTCAACCATTGCCAAGTCCTAACAATAAAAATCCTCAGAATACTTACATGATAGAAGGACAACAATTTCCTACCGATATGATTGTTCCTTTCAATTATGTACAACTCAGGTTTGGTAAAGTTTTAGAAAAACCTTCTATAGATGTCCAAGAGCAAGATACCTCTAAGGAGGACTCTCTTAAAGTCAATAAGGGTTCTCAGGAAGCATCTCTTCAAAACTCAAACACTCAAAAAGAGAAAGAAAAGTCAACCCCCACAACTCCTATAGTTGAGCAACCTGCATCTTCATCCACACCTCCTTTCCCTGAAAGATTACAAATTGATAAAGGGGTGGAAAAACAAATCCTGTTACCTAACTATGATTTTCTAGATGAATTAAAGAATGTTTGTATCAAGGTCCCATTGTTACAAACCATTAGAGAGATTCCTATTCTAGCAAAACCAATAAAGGTGTTGAGTCTCAAAAGACTAGGAAGGAAACCAAGAGATACAAGAAGAATCCACCTGGGAGGAAAAATTGTAGATATCATGATGGGAAAAATTACCATGCAGAAGTATGTAGATCTAGGTAGTCCAATTGTCAAGACCCATATAAATGGGATAGAAATTCCAAACACATTGATTGACTTAGGGGCTGCTATCAACATTATGAGTAGACAGACTATGGAACAACTTAAACTTCCTAATCTTCTTTTTACACCTACTTTACTGCAATTTGCAGACAAATCAATAATCAAACCTGATGGTGTATTAGAAAACATTTTAGTCTCCTTAGATTCTTTGGAATATCCAGTAGATTTCATGATTTTGACTCCCAAGAGTAATCTAGGAGGGCACCCACTTATCTTAGGAAGACATTGGCTAGCCACAAATGATGCTTTCATTAGTTGTAGATCTGGGGATATGTACATTTCTGATGGTAATTCGACAAAGAAATTCAATTTGTATCCTCCAGCAAAAGCAATTACAGAAGTAGGAGACAATGAATGGGTCGATGATGAGGACATTATACAACCTGTCTTTACCATTTCCGAAATCAGAGAGGATAGTCAAATTCTGAACACATTAGAAAATTATGAGACATCTTCGAAATATGACCCCACACAATTTCAGTTAGATTCTGACAATGAATATTTATTATAAAGACAAATGTCTCTTTACTCTATGGAAGAGTTCGGTAGTTCTACCATTGAGATTTCTCCAGGTAAAACATTGAATATCAACAAGAATTTGGAAAAGTTACAACAGGAAGAACTAAACAAAATCTTGCAAAAACATTCTACTGCATTTATGTGGGAGTATATTGATATGAAAGGTATTGATCCTAAGACTTGCATCCATCATATCTATATTGAGGAAAATTATAGACCAATCAAACAACCTCAGAGAAGGATGAATCCAAATCTTAGGGAGATAGTGAAAGAAGAGCTCCAAAAACTACTCAATGTAAACTTCATTTATCCAATTTCAGATAGCCGAAGGGTTTCTCCTTTGGTTATAGTACCTAAAAATAATGGTAAATGGAGGGTAGGCATTGATTACATGGAATTGAATAAAGCAACTTTGAAGGATCACTTTCCTTTTCTTTTTATCAATCAAGTATTAGATACATTAGCAGGCAAAAAGTACTTTTTATTTCTGGATGGTTTTAGTGGTTATAATCAAATTCAGGTAGCACCTAAGGATCAAGATAAGACCACATTTACTTGTCCATGGGGGAATTTTGTCTATCGAGTGCTTCCTTTTGGATTATGTAATGCACCTGCAACATTCCAAAGAGCAGTACTAGGAATTTTTTCTGATCTAATCCATGAATGTGTAGAGGTTTATATGGATGATTTTATAGTTTATGGTGACTCATTTGAAGAAGCATTAGAAAATTTGGAAAAAGTACTTGTAAGATGTAAAGAAACAAACCTTTCATTAAGCCATGAAAAATTCTTTATGATGTTTACTGAAGGTATTGTTTTAGGACATCATATTTCAGGGGATGGGATTAAAGTTGATAGATCAAAATTTGAAGTCATCTCCAAATTTCCTATTCCAAATTGTCAAAGAGAGGTTAGAATGTTTCTAGGATTTACTAGATACTATCAAAGATTTATAGAAAACTTCACTAAAATAGAATCTCCATTCTTCAAACTGCTTACAAAAGACTATGAATTCAAATGGGATCCTAATTGTCAATCAGCATTTGAAACTTTGAAAACAAGAATATCTGAAGCACCTATCTTGAGAGGACCAATTAGAAGCTCCCTTTCCATATTTCTACATATGCTTCAG
Organism: Pinus taeda; assembly: GCA_000404065.3. Classification (NCBI taxonomy): domain Eukaryota; kingdom Viridiplantae; phylum Streptophyta; class Pinopsida; order Pinales; family Pinaceae; genus Pinus; species Pinus taeda. The sequence continues at coordinate 62,767 of APFE030906136.1, read as the reverse complement.
ATATAGCTCTAGGAGATATGTTGGGTCAAAACAATTTAGTCCCTTATGCCATTTATTATACCAGTAAAAATTTGAATCCCACTGGGTTGAACTATACTGTGACTGAAAAAGAGTTTTTAGCTATTTTTCATGCAATCAATAAGTTCAGAAATTATATAACAGGGTATGAAAATTTTATTCATATTGATCATTCTGCGATTAGATATCTAATGAACAAACCTGTTACTAATGGTAGAGTTACAAGATGGCTCCTACTGGATAGACCATGGAAACAAAATATAGTAGTTGATTTCTTGTCTAGGATTCAAAATACTAAAGAAGATTCTCCTGTAGAGGATAAGTTTCCTGATGAATATTTGTTTGCAGTAACTACTAAGACCCCTTGGTATCCAGATATTGCTAACTATTTCGTTATAGGGAAACTACCTCCACATTTATTTCCTAGTGAAAGAAGAAAGATTATTCAGGAGAGTTCAAAATATTCATGGATTTCTAACGAATTGTTTGAAACAGGGCCAGATCTTGTGATCAGAAGATGTGTTAGGGAAGATGAAATGCCTGATATCCTCAAGGCATGTCATGATGAACCATGCAGTGGACACTTTGCTAACAAAAGGACAACCTATAAAATCCTCTCTTTAGGATATTATTGGCCTTCCCTCTTCAAAGATGCAAAACAATATGTCAAAAGGTGCGACAACTGCCAAAGAGTAGGGAAACCTGCCCTTTCAAATGAAATTCCATTGCAACCATAGGTACTCATCGAACCCTTTGAAAACTGGGCTTTAGATTTCATTGGGCCTATTAATCCGCCATCTATGCAAAAGAAGTATATATTGGTATGTACTGATTATGTCACTAAATGGGTAGAAGCCAAAGCATTATTTTCTGCTACTGAAAATTCAGTTATTACTTTTCTTTATGAGGATATTTTTACCCACTTTGGTGTTCCGAGAGAAATTGTGACAAATTAGGGAAGTCAATTCACATCCAATTTGGTGGAGAAGCTGATGGAAGAATACAAAATGAAGCACAGAAGATCTACTCCTTACCATCCGCAAGAAAATGGTCAAGTGGAGTCTACAAACAAAGTTCTTTAGAATACCATCACCAAAATTGTTCATCAACACAGAAGAGATTGGGCAGAAATGCTTCCTGAAGCCTTGTGGTCCTACAGAGCTACATGGAGAAATACAACAAGACATTCTCCCTATGAACTTGTTTATGGGAAAGAAGTCCTACTCCCCATTGAATTTCAAGTCAAAACCTTCAAGATGGCAGTTCAGTTGGGGATGGATCTATCAGAAGCCCAAAAGCATAGAATGGAGCAGTTGAATGAGCTAGATGAGATCAGATAAGAAGCAATCCTAAGAATTGATCTAGTTCAATATCAAAGAGCTAAGTGGCATGAAAAATACATCAAATAGAAAAGGTTTCAAGAAGGAGACTGTGCATTGCTATTTGATTCCAAGTTGAAAGACTTCAAAGGGAAATTTCAGACTCATTGACTTGGGCCATATGAGATTGATAAAGTCTTTAGCAATGGAGCAGTAAGAATCAAAACCATTGATGAATTTCAAACTCCTCTTATTGTGAATGGTCACCGATTAAAGATCTATCATAAGCCACTCTCAAAAGCGGAATTTGTCAAAATCTTTCAAGATAATTCTGCAATAAGGCTGGTGAAGAAGAATCCTTCTTCTCCACCAGCCTAGCTTTTTGTTCTTTCCTGTTCTAAAAAAAAATAAAAATAAAAATGTATAAGCCTGAAAGCCAGTCACTGATTGGCAGTCTTATGCAGAAAATACGGGGTGAAAATCAGGAACTCCTGACACCCTATATTTTCCAAAAAAAAAAATCTCTCTCTTTCTCATTTTCATTCCACTCCATCTCATTTTCATTCCACTCCACTTCATTTCATTCCACTCCATTTCATTCATCTCATTTCATTCCACCAATAGGATTTTTTATGACCATTTTCATCCATTCAGTCATCATCATCCATCTCATTTAGTCATATGATCGTTCAGTCAGTTTCCGCAGCTGAATCCAGTTTCTATAGCTGCTAACTGATTCTGCAACTAGCACCCTGTCATTGAACATTGGTAGTTAGATAATAGGAAAAAATAATAAAAATCAAATGCAAGTATGACTGAGGACAAATTATGAAGACATGGGGCACCTAAAGGCATCAACAAAGGGCAACTGATCAAAGGTTATGGACAACAAGTGGCAAAAATTCCAAGGTATGAGCATAAATTTATTTCAAATGGCATTTAAAATACATTTTTGCATAGTTATTAAATCACAAGCTCCACTATATGCAATGATTAGCGTGATAGCCTCCATAACCATTTCATTCCACGACATTCCTCCACAAACCTTGCATTTATTTTTCCAACTGCCTTATGATTGATCTGTGGATTTAACTCGTGTTTGGATACATTTTCACATTCCACCTGTAATTATGGGACGCGGCTGATTTGATTACGGCTCTCCTCCACCGCATAGATTCCACAGCCATTTCATATATGTGTTTATGTCTACTCCAAAGCCATCCATTTTAAAAAAAAATTCGTCACTCCCCTACTATTTTATTGAAGCCACGGCTACATTACCACCTCATTCACATAAGTTTCCGCTCTATTCGGGGAATTCACTTCGGCTGCCTGTCCTCTGTTTTCCACTTACAGTCACTGATTTTCTCCATAAACCCTATTCACTTCCGTTAATATAGCCATCCCACCTCCGCTAAACCCTTCTCACGCGGACGAATTGTTAGAATAGAAAGACAGAATGGGTTTGTTGTTGAGGGTAGAACTAGAAGGGCCCAAGTTTATGGAGGGATACCCGCAGGTAAAGAACATATTGAAAAAGGCACGATGGCTTCGGTTTATTCAAAAGTTCAGAGGCTATAATAAGGAGATTACAAAATATTTTGTGAGGTATTTTAATGACCTAGAGGTGGAAATTGGGGATCTCAAATTTATAGTGACCAAGGCATCCATCGCAACTGCTACAGAACTCCCTCAAGAGGGAGAATGTTGGTTCAAGAACAAGAGCTTTGACAAGAAGGCTTGGAGGGTTATCCTACGCAATCCAGGTATGGATGTAACTATATTTAAACGAGGAATTCTTGTTCATTCCTTAGAAGAGAAGTGGGCCAGTTTACTGTTGATTATTCAAAAGTTCATTACGTGTGAAGGTCATTTTGGAGCAATTTATATGTATCGTACCCGACTGTTGATGAAATTTTTAGAGAATCAAACCCTAACTCTGCCTTACCTTTTATTGTTGGGCTTGAAAAAGATGTGCACAACCATCCAAAAGAATATAGAAGACATAAAACCCCACTTATATCATCACGGGTTGGTGAAAATTTTAATTGAAGACCAACTGAAAAAGAAAAGGGATACCTGGGAACGGTTTTTAGTGAGAAATTATTTTCAAGATCCACCTGAGATTCCTGAGAGCAGTACAATAAGAAAGAGTATAAAAAGGGAAACAAGTGTAATAATTCAAGACCCTCCTATTAGCAGAACCAAAGAAGTTAATCAAGAAGAGAAGCTGGAAAGAACCAAGGATAAAGAGCAAAAGAAATTGAAAGGGAAAAGAAACATAGAGGATGTCTACCAATCACCAGAACCTTCCTTAGAGGAGGACCACCAACCACTGTCTGAAAGGCTAACTCACCTCTAAGAGCAATCAGCTGCAGCCAGGAAGAAAGAAAAAGAAAAACAGAGCATTGAGGAAGAGCGCACTAGCCCACAACATTTAAGAAGAAGCACCAAGCTTAGGGAAAAGTGGAGGAAAGCAAAACCAAAAGGACCCAATTTTGTTGATTTGGGAGAAGGAACACCGAAACAACCTCCAGCTAGCCATATCCCACCTCATTCTCAGCCAAACATTGAAACTAGTCCTCCAAATGTTGACATAAGTCCTTCTCGGCCAGACTTTGAAATCAGTCCTCCTCAACGGGACTTTGGGGTCAGCCCAAGGAAAACTTCACCAGGGATAGACCCAAATCAATAAGAAATATATGATTATATAGAATCCTTGGAAAAGAGAGCCACAGGTCCAAGGACCTCATCCAGCACAAGACGCTCAAATCCAGTCATTGAAACAGGAAATTTTTGAGTTAGAGGTCCTAAATAGACATATTAATCATGAAAATGAAGCATTAAAGGAGCAGAGCAGACTCGATAAGATCATTCATGATAATATCATGCTACATCTTGGGTTATGGTAGAAAAAGAACAGGAAATTAAAGAAAAAGTGCAGGAAGATAGGTAGAGCACTGATCAATCTCAAATTCAGATGCTTGATGAAGAAGCCCAGGATGTTAGCAGCAACAAGAAAGAGAAGAAGAGGGCTGGATGTACTGGCAGAAGTTTCAGAGCATATGATTTGAAGGGGGGATAGTCAAAATTTTGGTTGCATGGGGACATGCAAAACCTTCACAGTGGAGGTATGTTGAGCCCCAAACTTGCATCTTTCCTACACATTTTTCTAGCTTCTTTCCATTCACCTAGACCTCCTAAGCTATCAATATATTTGTGTATTAGTCATAATACAACATTTAAAGTGGTTTCTTGACTATGTGTTTGTGTTGCTATTTGAACTAGATTTTTTCTTATGAGCTGCGGAATCTTGTCACTTTCCGCAGCTGGTTCAACTTTCCGCAGCTGTTTTTCTTAAAGTCTACATTGCATGTGTCATTAGGAAAATCGAGCCACATGGGAAAGTTGGAAATGGCCTAGACATGGGTTAGGTCCCATTGGTCCAGCTGGATTCGTCAAAGAAGGCCGTGGTCAAGGGTGGTCAAGCGGTGGTCAAACAGGAGAAGTCCTACAGCAACAGGGCTCTATTTCAGGCACGTAAAGATTTTTGTGACCCTTTATAGATCTTTGGAGGCACGCTGACACTTGTAGGCTCACCACGATGTGGATCCAACAACTGCTTTCAATAAGATTGTGTAATCTCAGTGACCATGCTACTAAATCTGTGGACGTTATTCTTCACGTGTCCTCTGTTCACGTAGTTTCCAGGAAAAACAGTTATGTATTCTTTGTTATAAATAACACGTTCTGATACGCATAATAGTTAATCTTTGGGATGTAATTTTGCTATTAAAAAGCCCACTGTGCCGTGACACTAGTTTCATTATTGTGACTGTGTTCTGAAATATATGAGAAGAATCTATTTCTGAGCATAATTTTTGATTGATAGTTGTTGCCTGAGGTTGTGCAGAGGGCCCCTGCACACGCCGAGGTTTTGTTTGTTATTGTTGTACAGTTTCATGCTGTGTTTCTTTATGTTTATTATGCCATAGTTAGTCACTTACGTATATTTCATTTACTATGGTATTAACGTTTTATTCTTGTTCATAATTTTACATTCTTTACATTGTTGTTAACGTTGATCAATGTGTATGTTCCAGATTACAGTAGGCATCCCAGGCATTTGCATATAATTTTCACACTGACTAATGACATGGAATCAATCTTTCTGCTGACTTACTTTTCTTAGCTTTTAATTCCAGTTCTGTTTTGTTTATTCTAGTTTTGTTCATTGGCTTTATTAGTTAGCTTAGATATTAAATTGCTCATATCATTGTCAGTTACCTTTGAAAGCCATAGCGAGACTACTCGCGAGGGATTGAAGTATGAGTGTGTAATTTGATATTAGTTTTATTTTTCTGCAATTAGATATCGGATTGCTCAAGTTGTTGATGATTACCTCCGAAATCCATAGCGAGACTAACTAGCGAGGGGTCAAACTATGAATTGATGTGGTTTGATTTTCAGTTTACTTTTCTGCAATTAGATAATTGGATTACTCATTTCATTGACAGTTACCTCCAAAAACCATAGCGAGACTAATTGATGAGGGATTGAAATATGGATGTTGTGATTTAATTTTAGTTTACTTTTCTACAATTAGATAATTGGATTGCTCATTTCATTGACAATTACCTCTGAAAGCCATAGCGAGACTAACTGGCGAGGGATTGAAATATGGATGATGTAATTTGATTTTAGCTTTACTTTACTTGTAATTTTTTGAATTCTTTGAATATAGTAGTTTAATTCATTTCTTTTTCATATTAGATAGCAGCAGGAATAATGGTTTCATTATCGATAGCTCATTGTTTGTTTGATTAGAATAGTGGCACATTTTCATTTTCTTTTAGGAATTAATTTCATCACTAGCATGTTCTAAGACCTTCTAAAGTTTGAAGTTTTGGAAATCATTATAAAGGACATAATTGCCTTAAAACTTATAACCAAACTTGGCTTCTAGAAATTTAGGAATAGGAATTCCATAAACAAAGATAAAAACCCCCAAAACAACATAAAAATAAAAAACGACAAAAGTAAGAAATAGGTTATCTTGCACATATAGTGCGCCGCACTTCATCAGCTTATGAATCCCGGATTGACAATTAATGTAGCAATTTAGGACACACTAAATTGACCAAACAACCATCTCGACTTGTTTAAAGTCATCATGCTCATAGACTACTAACCCCGCTTTTTCTAATGAAAATGGTGAAATAAAACTATTTGTAGCAACATAATAAAAATAAATTAAGTTTTACTTGATTTATTGTACCTAGGGTTCCCACCATAGTGGATTGTTTCTTATCTTGGTGGTTATCAACCACTGCATAGATTTTATGATGAATACTTAATCTTCCCATTGGTGCCATTCCTTCACTATAGGGGTTAGCAAGTTGTGAATTAAGGAAGTCATACTCGTAGTGAGGTCCCACACATCCCTAACAAGTTATTAAAGGAGGGTCATTGATAACATTATTTGGAACCCTGTGAAATGAGGTCCTTCCACTAGAACCCCTACCTTTTCTTTCAACTCCAAATATCTTCCCTCAACTTGCATGAATCCCTAGAGTTGCTAGCAAATCTTCACTAGCATCCGTTGAAATCCCTCTTACCACTATTTGAGGCACAACCTTGTTTCTATATGTTGGTGGCCTTAAATTTCCTCCCATAGAGAATGTCCAAGGGGCCTTCCCCAGAAACATTGGCTATTATGGAAAAGCAAATTTGTTTACCCCTTTCAAGTCCAAGTGCTCTTCCACATAGTGAGTGTTTTCAATAGGTTACATAAGTGAGGATGGTTTCCACGTCTGAACCATTTCTGTAATGTTAGGGTTCGATCCAGAAACAAATTGATCCGCCTAGTGATTATTAGTGTCCATGTAGGAGACATACTTGACCAAATCCATGAGCTTGATCTCATATTCCTCTACTATGTGGTTTCCCTGCACCAAATCATGGAAGGCTCCTACTTGTTGTTCTTCATAATATGTTGGCATCTACTTCTTCTCGAACCTTTCCTTAAATAACTCCCAAGTGATAGTGTTGGAAATGAGTTGCACTTGTCACTCTAGGTTACCCTAGCAATTTGGGGCATTATCTTTGAGTTGAAATATTGCTATCATAGCCTTTAAATTGAAATTATAATCTCTTCGTGTGAAACATCTTGAAATTCCTTCCAACCAAGCTTCCAGGTGTTTGTTTTCATGACCTATAGCAATTTATAAGAGCTTAATCTTCTTGAACTCCCAAGTAATTTCCTTGATTGGAGGTCCTCCATCAGATTCCCTTGATCTTTTGAGGTTGCCTACCCCTATTGGAGGGTGATCTACTTCCAAATCAATTGCTTGGAACCCTCTTAATCTTCCATTAATTACCTCTAGGGAACAAAAGATGAGAACTAGCTCTAGTGATGTAAATGATGGTTCAGGTGCAAGTGGTCCTTGTGACAACCCTCCTTGTTCATGATTCCCTTCCATCCTCACCATTATAAACTAGTAAAATATCTTCATGACACACAATGTTCAATAGTGCAACTTAGGACATTGTCAATTCTTTCTTTGCTCACACATGTGTATAAAGTGATAGGTTTAAGCTTTTATTTTACTATTTTCATAAATGAGTGTTACTAAGACTGAGTGTATCCTCATATACCTATTAATTCTTCTCTCGTTGCTTACTAATCAAGCACTGTGATGCCCTGCTAGTAACTCTTAAATGTCTTTTAAGCATCAAATATGCTATATTTTTTTCATTGACCCTAATTAATATCCTAAGTGGTATCGTAATGCTAATTAGCTTAAATATTAACTTATAATAAATTATTTAGTTTAACCTTAATTTTAAATTATTATAAGAATAAATTTTAAAATTAAGTCTTTGGTGATTTGAAAAATAATTGATATTCTTCTTTTCACGTCCACCATATTGGTAATTTTAGTGTCAACATTTCAAATCATCAAATGTGATTCATCATGAGAAAAAATGAATTATGAAAGTGTGATCAAGACGAGAATAAATCAGGGAGGAGCCCTAAAATCTATGGGACTAATATGAAAAGTCAAATATTTTTATTAAGTTAAACACTTTTATTAATTTAAAAAAATATATATTGTTTTAAGATTAATTTAATATTAAATAAAAATGAATGTTAGTCAAAATACAGACTAGAAGAAATGGAATAAGAAATATAAATATTTGTTTTATTAAGAATACACAATATAAAATTAATCATTATAACTAATAGGAAGTAATAATTCTAATGGAAATAATATTGATTTTAAAATATTAATATTTAATATTAATAATGATCTAAATATATAATATTAGTATTTATAACTAAATCATATAAATCGAAATATAATTTAATAATAATGGACCTTATAATATGAATACTCACTAATTGAGGTGAAAGGGAAAATTATTAATATATAGTTCATAATATTAAAATTAATTTTTTTTTATTGTAAGTTCAAATTTTACTATTAACTAAAGAAATATTTACAACATATACATTGGATTGACTCCTTAGGTTGCCTTGGTTTGGCAATCTAGAAACTATATCATAAATGGTTTTGGTGACTAGATTTGCATACTTTTACTCACCCTTTTACCATGTTCTTTTCATCCATTTCACGCCAATAGTGGTTAATCGATATCTTAAAATGCACAGGTATACCTCTCATCATGTCTTTATGGATTATTGGTCAATGAAGCATAGTGGTAGGGGATTATTACCTAAGTGGTTTGCTAATTTAGTTAGTTATGAAATTTAAAGGGAGAATGACCAGGACCGAGATTCACTGAATGATGCTATCAAAGCTGGCAGCGCTATCCTTGAATCGAATCAACCTTTCAATTGACACGTTTCTATCTTTTAACATTTTGTTTCATTCTGAAAACCACCATGTATTATAAGAGTGGACAGTGTCGTAATTCTAGGAGTTGTATTATTGACAAATTGTATAAAGTAGAGATGTGGGTTGTGAAAGCTATCGATGTTAAGAGTCGTTAAGGTTACAAGGGAAATACTCTAACTTTGATTTTGTAATAGGATACTTATAATATTTCTTTTTATTAATGACAAGTTGATCTTCTGACCATATCGCGATTCATTGATCTTGCCGCAGCCCTAATCAGTGAGTTGGGCCCACTCTCCTAACTAGGTGCTGCTAGACTAGATGTGTGTTAGGTTTATTTCTATGAGTTTATTATTGTTGTGAATGTTTATCAGTGTGTTGTTGTGAGTCCTTATTTCGGTTACCCTTATTGTTGTTATAGTTATTACTTGTTGTTACTCTTATTTGTTGTTACACATTGATGAATTGATAGTTAATGTTCAACACTGGGTAGGGAAACTGTGGCCTGCATATACATTGTATGATAGCCTTGAAACAACTGGTAAAACCTTGGGTTGACAATTAAATGTGGATTGGGTGAATTGCATGATTCCTACGTGGACACCAACATTTTTGCATCGTTGTCAGGGAGGTTATCAAAGGCACAAAAGTACAACCAACATTGACCATAGGAATGATATCTCGTCATGGGGAAGGAAGCTTAGACCTTGCTCTAGGTCCTGAGAATTAGATTGTTTGGTTGTTTGGTTCTTTACTTTTCATGTTTTTGTAGGCTTATTCTCTTGTCCCGGGGAAGGAAGTTTTTATCACCTTGCTCCAGGTTTGGAGCTTTATATTTCCGTATTCTTCTTTCATAAGTATTTCTCTCTCGTCTTCAGAAGGGAAGTTTTATTTTTCACCCTGTTTCAGGTCCTCAGCTTGATTTATGTGATTTTCTTATTTTCTTTATTTTGTTTTCTTTAGGGAGCACTCTCTTGTCCTGGGGAAGGAACTTCTTACCCTGCTCTAGGCCTTGAGATTTTAATTTGTTTCAATGTTTCCCTTTCATTTCTTGATTATATGAATAAAGACACCAATAAAAGGGGCAAAGGGAGACCCCCGAAAGGAAAAGGGGTTGATTTGGGCAGAAAAACTTACATCCAAGAGAACAAGATGTTGCTAGAGTAAGATATCATACGAGATATGGAGGAAAATTAGTTTGACAACCATAACCTCCTCTAATAGAAAAAGTGAAATTTGGGGAAGAAGAAGTAGCAAGCAGAGGATCTTAGGAACTGCATATTGCAAGTTCAGAGGAATAAGATTTGAGGGAATTATTGGCACCATTTAACCAAGGGAGTGTTGTTAAACAACTTCCATTAACTATTATAGTACAGCCAGAGCTAGAACCTGACGAAATTCCAAGTGAGTATTAGCATATATTCATGGCTCCTGCAACTTCTTCAATTGAATTTCCAATTGGAGGTATTAGAGGTGATACACCTATGAAGCCTATTCCTTTGACGACACTACCCAATTTCCATGGTCTTACTTCTGAGGATCCAGACACATTCCTTTTTGAATTCGATGTTGTTTTTCGGGGGTATGATTATATTTTTATGCTTAGAAATTGAATATATTTCCGGCTACTTTGAAAGGCACAACATTAAGATGGTTTATGGGTTTGGGAGGGAAATATATTGCTACGTGGATGATATGAAGACTATTTTCCTCAGGAAATATTAGGACTACTACAAATCTCGTGATGTAAATGAAGAAATTCTTAAGATTATGCATAGAGAAGATGAGAATATGGAAGATTTTTTGGAACATTTTCAATATAGTTTGCAGAGATCAGGCCACAGTGACTTGGATAAGAATATCTTGAAGATTATTTTTCTCAAAGCACTGAGGGAGGAATCTCTAGAGCTATTGAATGTAGTAGGGAAAGTATATATATCAAAGGAGGAATTTGATACCATCTGTGAACTATAAATCAAGTGTTCATGAGGGGATGTGAGACAGAGGAAAAGAATTCAAACTCTCAAAACATCCAATGGTGGAGTTGGAAAGGTTGAAATTTGGAATCTATTGGAAAACCTGATAATCAATATCCTGAGCACATTATCATCGCAACTAGACATGTTGCAGGTGAAGTAGAAGTAGATGGAAGCAAAGAAGGCCATGTCTATTTTCCTCCCCCAATATAAGAAGAAGAACTCGTTGAGGGAATTTCCATTAAATTCTACGGAGACTTGTACGATATGTGAGGAGAATTATTCCACAAGAAATTTCCCATCTATTCTTGAGTTGAAGGCAGTATTTTAGGGAACGAATCAAGAAACATAACAACTTTATTTTATAGTATTAAGGAAACCATGGCAACCACGACTGCCGAATATGAATCCAGTTATGCCTCAAGACTCATCTCAATATTTTAATAATATGAATTTTTTCCATTAATTTGTACTTTTTTCACCATCTTGGCCATAGTATTACCAATATACAATGCCCTGGAAACCCATGTATCCTCCATTTGGTCCAAATTCTTCATGGTCCCAAAATTGGCATGGATCTCCTCTTCCTCCTTTAGGACAATTCTCCCAACCTATGCCACAATAGCAGCTACAACTACCTGCTAATGTGCCCACTAGTAATCCTCCTCTTCATCCTCAATTTCCTTTCCAACCTAATCTGAATCCAAATAATAGAGGGGCTCAATAGGTTGAGACACTCAACCTCCCTACAAATAGTATTTCCACTATGGAATTTAATGAATTAAATATTCGATCTGGTCGAGTAGTCAATACTCAGACTTCACCTATAATTGTTGAGCATACCAATGATGAAGTCTCAGAACTAGAACAAAGAACAATAGGGGATGAGCCAACACAGATTCCTATAAAGCAACAAACCCCTTTACAAACTATTGTTACTAGAGCGTGTTAAACTGGTCCACCCTATCTTGAAACATTATCTTTGAGCAAACAAAGTCCTCATCCTGACTTTGACATTTTATGAGAATTGCAAAATGTATTGATTAAAATTCCATTAATTCAGGATATGAAGGATGTACTGATTTATGCTAAGAAAATTAAAATACATTGTTCTAAGAAACCTAGTAGAAAACCAAAGGACCCACTTACTATTCATGTCATGGGAAAATTATCAGATATAATGCTGGGGAAATCTATACCTATCAAATACAAGGATCCTAGGAATCTGATTCTGACAGTGCAGATTAATGGGGTGGATATCACAAATGTACTGGTAGATTTTGGGGTAGTGATTAATGTTATAACCTCTACAACCATGATTTTCCTGGGTCTTTCGAACCTTAAACCAACTCCCACTATCCTAGAATTGGCAAATTTGCCTACTATTAGGCAAGACGAGAAGCTAGAAGATATCACTATTTTGGTAGACTCATGGAAATACCCCATTCACCTTTTGATTTTACATACCCAATCCCCAACCAGTGGGCACCCTTTGATTTTAGGAAGACCTTGGCTCGCAACCATAGATGCTTACATTAGGTGTTGGTCTGGAAACATGTTATGAGACCAGCTCACAAAAAGATAGAAAAGAAAGATAAATGCCTTATAAATGAGCCTCTTCGATGGGGAAACCTTCTTTACATTACACAAATGAACAAATATTGGATGATACAAATCAAAATACCTCCTTTCTATATATAAGAGTCTAAGGGGTCATAATATAATT
>APFE030906136.1:39828-49846 GCA_000404065.3 Pinus taeda | reverse complement strand
ATAATAATGTAAGGGCACAACAATAACAATAGTGGGCTTCTATGGGGCACAATAATAATAATATGGGGACTACATGGGTACAACAATATAATAAGGGGGTTGCACTAATAACAATAATGGTTTTCACTAGTAGTATAGAGACCTAACATGCCCCTCTCCTTCAAAAAGTGTTTTCCTCAATGCTTGAGTAGTTTTGGATGATTCCGTATAAAATTCTCATCCTCCCATGTAGAATCTTCAGTGGTTAAGTTTTTCCACTTGATGAAGTACTTTGAAATTGATCGATTTCGTTGTTGTCGATTTCTTTTTTTTGTGACTGCTAAAGGTTCCAATATGTTTTTTACTTGTCAAGTTCTGGAAATATTATTTGAACTAGGATCTTCTGCAACTTTTGAATGATTGGCCACACTTGCTTGTCTTTCTTCCATTCATCCCTTGCTTCATTTATCCAATCTGGTTGGATAATAGAAATAACACAAAACAATGCTTCCACATCGTCATCCTTTCTTGAGAGTGCATCTCTAACAATATTTTGCTTCCCTTTTTTGTAGATGATTTCAAAGTCATAACCCAACATATTTGTGACCCATTTTTTCTGTTCTTCGGGAGATAATATTGGTTATAAAAAGTATTTAAAGACTATCATGATCCGTTTTTACCTTGAAATGTCTTCCCATTAGGTAGGGTCGCCATTTATTAAGTGCATGTAGTATTGCCAACATTTCCTTCTCATAAATTTCTTGTGTGATGGACATTTGTTTGTATGGATGTAGCCATAAAAATACCCAATCACCTACATCGAAAATTATTTCACTACGATGTTGATTTTCCTATTGTTTCATTCAATTCTCCACCAAAGTGGCATTATCCTTTAAAAGTTGGAAAACTTGTTGTTGATGCTGAATGTGATCTTTCATTGCTTGAACCTTTATCTTCTTGATATGTCCTTCTATATTGAGGGTTTGAGGAGTGGTAATTTCTGCAAATGCATTACAAGATATGGTCGGATTCACTTCTTGATGTTCAATCTGATGTTTCACTTCTTGAACATTTTTCTTCTTGGTATGTCCTTCTATTTTGAGAGTTTGAGGAGTGGTAATTCTTGCCAATGCTTTATAAGATATGTTTAGATTAGTTTATTCTTTCTCTGGGGTTGGTTCCTGATGTATATCCTCTTCTTTTGATGTTTCTTGATCCTTTTCTTCCTCCTCTTCACAATCTATGTAAAATAATTTCTTCTCAGCACACTTATGACCTTTAGTGTATTTGCTATCACAATTGTAACAAAGCCCTTTTTCTCTTTTTTCTTCCAATTGTTTTGATGTAAACCTTGAAGGTTGTGGACGTCTAGGAGAAAAAACACTTCCATATTTATAGCTATGAGTGGTAGTATTCCTTGTTTCCATAATTTCGCTTTCATTTTTTCTTACCAACCTGAATGCCTTCTCCAATGAATCAAGTTCCCAAATACGAACCTGATGTTGAATGTTATCCTTTAAAGTCCATATGAAGACATCAATCCCTTGCTTCTCTGGAATATCACTTACCCTTATATTCAATTTTTGGAAGTCCTCAATGTGCTCTGCCATTGAACCCTTTTGTTTGAGATTTATCAATTGGCTAAAGAGGGTGTTTCTCTTTGTATCCTCATAATGTGCTATTATTTCCTCCGTGAAAATTGACCAGGTGAGAAGTGCTTTATGAGAACAAAGCCCTTTATAACATACAAATTGATTTGGTTCTAAGTATAAATATGTAATATTTACCTTTTTTAATAGTTGTACATCATGTAGATTGAAATATTTCTCCATCTGTAGTAACCAATTTACTAGATCCTTGCCATCAAACTTCCTCATATCACTTTTTGTTGATTTTAGGAGCTAGATATTGAATCTGTTGTATCTCTGAAATTTCATATCTTTAAGGTCTGAAATTGTAACTTGCAATAGCTCTATGTGTTCTCTTTCTAATGCCACAAGTCTGATTAAAATTGGATTCTCCAAGAAAGAGTTATGCCCAGTCTCCCAAGATGACCTGATTATATAATTTTCAGTAGAGCTAACTTGTATGACGTACCACCTGTCACTGTTTTGACCTTTGGATCTGAAAAAGATACACAAAAAACTATATTTCATCCTCTTTCGGTAATTTATGAAATTTCAATCTGATGCTTAGAGAGAGTTATGACGATTTTCCCAAAGTCACCTGTTTGGAATGTAATTTGGGAGTTTACGAAAAACTTTAACTTCCTTAGATCATATCTTCGAAACTATAGCGAGACAAGATCTGAAATTCAGGCCCGAGGTTTAGAACAATTTCAGATCAAATGGGTTTTGTTTGTAGCTTTTGAAACATCATAGAATAAAATTTATAGCAAAAATTCCACAATGACCTGTTTGGAGTAGTGAAACCCTATAATCCAAAGCTTTGATACTAAATGTTAGGAATCCAGCTCACAAAAAGATAGAAAATAAGGATCAACACCTTAGAAATTAGCCTCTTTGAGGGGGAAACCTCCTTTACATTACATAAATGAAAAAATCTTGGATGATGCAAATGACAAGACCACCTTTCTATATATAGGAATCTAAGGGTCATAATATAATCATAGCCGACATAACAATAATAATGTAAGGGCACAACAATAACAATAGTGGGCTTCTATGGGGCACAATAATAACAATATGGGGACTACATGTGTACAACAATGTAATAAGGGGGTTGCATTAATAACAATAAGGCATTACACTAGTAGTATAGGGACTTAACAAAACATCAGAATATCCAATGGGGAAGTTACAAAGAACCTTATCCTTTACCCCCCTGTAGAACCAAGTTCATCAAATAAACCTAGATTTACCTTGATTCAAAAGTCTTTACCTACCAAAGAGTCTGAATTTGACGATGAAGAAATTAGACCCATTCTTTCCATTAGCAAGGCTCTCTTTTTTAAAGATGAAACAGAGGACGACACCATTAGAAACTTTCTCAGTAATCCTGATTTTGTTTCTAGTTCAACCTATCAACTGTTATAAATTTTCATTAGTCAGGAAGATATTGAAACAGAAATAGAAATAGAAAAAAATTCTTGAAATTGTACCATGTAATAGTGTTCCGATAGAAATTGAACCCCGGAAAACATTGAATATTAATTGTGACCTTTCACACTTCCAATCCGAACAGCTGCTAAAAGTCATTCGGGAGCATAAATAATCTTTTTCTTAGGAGTATACAGATATTAAAGGCATCCCTGTTGATTTATGTACCCATCATATATACATTAAAGAGGAATGTGAACCTATTAGGCAGTCACAAATCTGAATGAATCCTTCCTTAGAAAACATTATCAAAGATGAATTGCAAAAGCTATTAGATGTGGGTTTTATTTATCCAATATCAAACAGTCAATGGGTTTCCCCCCTGGTCATTGTTCCTAAGAAGAGTGGAAAGTTCCAGATCTGCATTGATTACAGGGAACTAAACAAAGAAACTCAGAAAGACCATTTTCCCTTACCCTTTATTGACCAAATCCTTGATACATTAGCCGGGAAGGAGTTTTTCTTCTTTTTGGATAGCTTTATCAAATAGAATTAGATACAAATAAGTCACGAGGATCAAGAAAAAACTACCTTCACATGCCCTTGGGGAACCTTTGCCTACCGAGTCCTTCAATTTGGCCTCTGTAACACACATGCTACCTTTCAAAGGGAAATATTAGGAATTTTCTCTAATCTAGTTAATGATAGTGTTGAGATTAACATCGATAAATTTACCCAATATGGGGAGTCCTTTACAGAAGCCCTGAGAAACTTAGAGAAAGTACTTGAAAGGTGCAAGCAAACACATGTTTCTCTAAGTACAGTCACATGTCATATGATGATGAAATAAGGGATAGTGCTGGGACACCTTCTTTTAGCTATAAGAATTCAAGTTGATCCTACAAAGGTAGAGGTAATCTTAAAATTTGCTACGCCTAAGACACCAACATAGGTATGAAACTTTATTGGTTATGCTGGCTATTATAGGCGTTTCATGGAATTTTTTTCTAAAATAGCGTTCCCACTTTTTCAATTGTTACCCAAGGATGTAGAATTTGTGTGGATAGATGAATGTGAAGCAACTTTTGTAGAAATCAAAGAACTAGTCTACAAGGCTCTAATATTACATGGTCCTAACTAGAAACTCTTGTTTCACATCTCTATTGATGCTTATCAAAATGTAGTAGGGGAATTTTTGTGGTAGCCGGAGGACAAGAAGACGTATGCGATTTACTATGTCAGTAAGAATTTGACCCCTACTAAATTAAATTATATGGTAACTGAAAAGGAGTTCTTGGTTGTCATTTATGTTGTTAATCAATTTCAACATTATATCATAGGGTATCCTACTTTCATACACACTGATCATACAACTATCAGGTATCTGATGAACAAACTAATAACCTCTGGTCACGTTACAAGATGGTTACTATTAATTCAAGAGTTTGATATTACCATTGTAGACCAACTAGGGAAAGATAATGTAGTCGAAAATTTCCTATCTAGGATGAATACAAGTGATGAAGGTACACCTATAGAGGATAGTTTTCCAGATGAACATATTTTTACAATTTTTACTCACACTCTGTGGTATTCAAATATTTCTAACTTTCTTGCTACAGTAAAGGTGCCTCAACACTTGTCTTACAGAGAACAACAAAGGATTATCCATCACAGTGATCGTTATTCAAGGATAGAGAGATATCTCTTTTACACAAAATTTGATCAGGAAATTTGGCGCTTCATGTTATTAATTCCCTGATGTTGTTACTCCGTCGTGATTTTGATTAAGTGTTCAAGTGGTTTTTTTACTCCTCAGGTGTTGTTACTCCCCCGATGTTGTTACTCCTTGGGTGCTCTTAGTGCCTTCAATGTTGTTAGTCCTCCCTTGTTGTTACTCCATCAAGCTAAGTCACCAAGTACGTCCCCGATCGAGTTTGTGGATTTGATTAATAATTCATGAGACATGACTCAATATGACCATGGACAGTCATCCCTTAGTTGGGGGGAGGTACTATAATAAATGAAAAGATGCTATAATAATGACTTATTTTTATTTTTATTAAACCTTGTGCTAAGCACATTCACTCCACGATTTTTCACCATACTCCGCACAATCCCAATATGCATCAGGACTTGAAGTTATTATTGTTGTACTGATGAATGACCATTTCCAATGGTGTGAAGTAATTACCATTATTACCATTCATTATCATCCATTATCCACCATAATTTTTCCATATTTCATTTTCATCCTCCCGGTTTTCACTCTCACAGCAACCCATCACTATCTCAACTCTCTCTACAAATCTACCTATCTACACTCCTTCTCGATGGTCTGTTGTTACTCTGAAGTGTTGTTATAGAGCCATTGCATAATGGGTGGACAGGTTGTACTACACGAACCAGAGAGTACAGAGAAGGTTCGACGTAATGTAGATGTTTGGCAAATGTTCTTGGATGCAGGGTGCCATGTATATTTTCAGAGGCTACAAGGATTTGATGAAGCCATCACAGTGGAATTTGCATTAAACTTGGAAGGAAATAATTCTAGAGTCCATGGGCTAGATATTTCTGTCATGGAGGAAGATATTTCAATTGCCAGTGGATTATAGCAAGGAGGTCATAAATGGTTCTCTTGAAAGTCTCCTCTATCAAAGTTTCTACGGTTTTTTTTGTAGGCTAGGTAGACAGTGGTCTAGAAAGGAAGAGGATATGATCGTAAATCTCTACCATATCCATGAGGTGATGTGGTGTATTTTTTTATGAGGTATGTTACCTGTGAAGGTCATTTCTCTACATTGTTTAAGTATCATTTCAAACTCCTTACATGCCTTCGGTTTCAGAATGCGTAGGTTCATGCTTTAGACATGCCATACTTCCTATGGAGCAGCCTCCACATAATGGCGTAATCTTCTTGATGGTCTCAACAACCATTAATGGTTCTCATAAATCATGCATTGGTTAGATTATTGGTGTTTCATGCTCTATCTCGAACCTTTGTGGCTTGGCCATAGTTCACCGAGCTGGCGAAGGAAGAACTTTTTGGTATGCTGCTTGCAGGGGAGGAGGAAGAAGATGTAGCAGTGGAAGAAAAGGCCATAGATGATGTTTTTCCAACGTCGCATGTTGGCCCAATAGAGATAGATGCAATGGATATAGAAGAGAGTGCAGTCGACGCTTCTCCACAAGAACCAGCATAAAATTCCAATCTAAGAGGATAATCACCACCTATTCAAACAATTGAAGAACTCTTGGTTGAGAATGTAGGTGGTTTTGTTACATAAGAACCAACACTACTTGTCCAAGCAATTGAAGAACTTTTGGTCAGAAATGTAGGTGGTGCTAACACACAAGAACCAACACCACCTGTTCAAATAATCGAAGAACCTGTAGTTGAGAATCTAGGTGGTGTTTTTACATAAGAAATAACACCACTTGTCCAAGCAATTGAAGAACTTCTGGTCGGAAATGTAGGTGGTCCTGACACACAAGAACCAACATCACTTGTTCAAACAGTCAAAGAACCTGTAGCTGAAAATGTAGGCGGTGTTGTCACACAAGAACCAACACTGCCTGTTCAAATGAATGTGGAACCTTTTGGGGGAAACATGGGCTGCAGTCGACACCACTCCATAATAGATAGTGTCGGTTGTTAGGTAGAAGGACAACTTAGAATAAGAACATAAAAGAAGAGAAAAAGGGAGCATAGAACAACGAGTGAACATAGAAGAAGAGGAAGGAGGGCCTTCATCAACAGGCATTGAGAGAAAAAAATTGATGAAATTATTACTCATTCTCCTTTTCTTGCATCTTTTCCAAGAGGGGCAAGGAAAACCTGTTTTTCTAGAGAGATAGAGTTGGAAGGGGAAGAGATGGAGAGAGAGAGAGAGAGAGAGAGAGAGAGAGAGGGAGAAGGGGAAGAGAGAGAGAGAGAGAGAGAGAGAGAGAGAGGGAGAAGGGGAAGAGATAGAGAGGAAAAGTAAGAGGGAGATATAGATAAAGATATAGATAGATATGGGGGGAGAGGGAGAGTGTGGCATATGTTTAGGGGGTTGAGATAGAGAGACAAATAAGGATAGATGGAGGGAGGTATAAATATAGATGGCAGGGGGAAAGAGGAAACAAGAGAAATATAGAAAAGGTTATGGAGAGCCAGATAGAGTGAGATGGGGGAGAGAGGGAGGGACGGAAGAGAAGGAGAGGAGGAGGGAGATAGACACAAAATGGAAGGTGGAGAGAGAGGGAAGAAGAAAGATTCTCACAGAGATAAATACAGACATAGAAGTTAGATCTAGAAAGTCATGAATATTTTAGATTTTTACTAAAATAGATGTATTGATTTCTAATCTTATTTGATCACATGCACTACATGCATTGATTTCAGTGTAGATGTTGATTTATAATTCTATTTAATACCTTACACTACATGCATTTATTTTAGTGTTGATGTTGATTTCTACTCCTATTCAATTGATTGCACATGATGCATTGGTTCTAATGTAGATATTGATTTATAATCTTATTTGATATCTTGCACTAGATTCATTGATTTCAGCATAGAGGTCGATTTCTAATCATATTTAATACCTTACACTAGATGCATTGATTTTAGGGTAGATGTTGACTTCTACTCATATTTGATTGCTAGGATTAGATGCATTGGTTTAGTGTAGATATTGATTTTAATCCTATTTTATTTCTTGCACTAGATGCATTGGTTTTAGTTTAGATGTTGATTTCTAACTATTTGATTGTTTGCACTAGATTCATTGATTTTAGTGTAGATGTTGATTTATGATTTGATGCAGCAAGATGTATGATGTACATTAATTTCAAAGTAATTAGATTAATATTGTGCATTGATTTCAGTGTAAGCACATCTCTACCTCCTCCATCTATATCTCTATCTCCCACTATCTCTCCTTCTCTATATCAGCCCCTAAACATGCACACACTCTCTCCATATCTATCTATCTCTCTCTCCCTCCCTCCCTTTCCCCTCCCTCTCTCTCTTCCATATCCATATCTCTTCCTCCCTCCCTTTCTTTGCCTCTCTCTTCTTACCTTCCCCCCAGCTATATCTCTATCTCCCCTTGTCTCTCCTTCTCACCCCAAAAACATACACACTCTCTCTCTTAGTGTAACCATATGAAAATTATTCAACCATAAATAAAATACTTGAATTTTCAACCTAAATAAAATGTTTTATTAGTTTAATTTATAATTGGATACATTCTTATTATTCCCATTTTCCATCATTAACATTGTTAATTACTTTGCATTCAAACGCGGTAATAGAAAATAACTACCATTGAAAATTATTTGGGGTTTAACACTCCATAAGTCACAATGATTGGCTTTAAAGAAAACTGAAAAAAATACTTTCAAATTGATTGCAATGAAGATTGTTTGTAATTGGCTATATTCTTAGTATTCACATTTTCTATCTATCAAAATTTTGTTACATCGACACTTTGCACTCAAAATTTGTATTTCATCATTTAATTTACAAATAGTCTCTCTCATCTCAACAGAGGTTACCAAGAAAATTTTACATAATCTTAGACATATTTAGAATATTTAAAATTATCAAAATAATTAGATGTTCAACAAATTTTGTTTACTAACAGTCTCTCTCATCTCAACAGAGGTTACTAAGAAATTTTTACATAATCTTAGACATATTTAGCATATTTAAAATCATCAAAATAATTAGATGTTCAACAAATTTTGTATGACCGCACATGACTGAAACCATCCTAGATCCATCTTAACACCGGACCTATCAAGAGCCGAGAAGGACCAAATCTCTTGAGGCTCAAACCTTTCCTCAAGTTTTGCACTCAAAAAATAAGTTTGCACCTCCAGAGATTTGATCCCTCTCGGCCCTTGATAGATTTGGTATTAAGATGGATCTAGGCTCATATAATTATTGTTGTGGTGAGAGGTTCTCTACAACCTATTATGAGAGAGATATTAATACATAACCTCTACATGTAAAAATATTTAAACTAATAATTTAAATTAAAAAATTAAAAATAGTAATAATAAAATAAACTAATGTCAGCCATAATTAAAATACTTCAATTTACACATTTATTTTTACATAACATTATATAGAGATATAAAGTGATGGAAAGTAAATTAAAATAATTTACCTTTTAGTACGAAGAAGAAATGTAATTTCTTTACTACTTAATATGGAGATGAGTAAAAAAATTAATTCACTTTTTACTATGAGGAAGAAATGTAATTTTTTTCGGTACTTAATATGAAGATGACATGAAATAGTATTATTACTAAATATAGAGATGGCATGAAATAGTATTATTGACATTACATGATGTATAATTCACTACATTTAGTGTACATGTGATATTTAAAACAAAAATATATTAATAACAAAAAACATTTTGTAAAATATATAAATCTTCATATTAAATAACATTATTTTATAATATACTTTATATAGAGAAAAGTAATGTAATTCAAATTAAAAAATTTCTTATATTTTAAGACTTTCCATAACTAGAGAAATGTGTAATTTATTTTATTTCTAATATAGAGTCGATATACAATTTTTAAAATTATCATTAAGAAAGTTATAATTTGACTTTCCATATAAGCTTTTAAAATTATCAATAACAAAGAAAATTTAACTTAGGTTATAAGTAAAATAGTTCAATACCCACTTTGAGTAAAAGATTTTAACATGAAACATATATAGAGAGAAAGATTATATGTGGTTGACACTCAAATAATTTATTTATAATTCACTTTTTTCCACATTACATTTAATTATTTTTATTATTAAGAGTTTCCAATAGGATATATCAAATCCATATTAAATATTAAAAGAATTATAAATGTCCCTCTTACATTGAATTAGAAAGTAGATTTGATCCTTCTCAGTGCTTGGTAGTTCCAAAGTTAAAATGGATCTAGGCTAGTATAATATATATCTAGTTGACATTGAA
>APFE030906136.1:21992-36986 GCA_000404065.3 Pinus taeda | reverse complement strand
CTTATGCCAATTCTTTTTGTTCTCCTCCAAGACCTTTTTAATGATGTTGATTAGGCTTTTATTGGAGGACTCAGCTAGACCATTGCCTTGAGGGTAATAGGTTGTTGAATGACCTAAGGTGATATGATATTTGTGACAGAAGCTAATCATTCTCTTGGATTTAAAGGCAACTACATTATCTGTTATGATTTTCTCTGGGCAGCCAAATCTAGACAAGATATTGGTTTCTAGGAATTGTATGATAATTGAATCATTTGCTTGTCTACAAGCTATGGCCTTTATCCATTTGGTGAAGTAATCAGTAGCTGTTAGGATCCATCTATGCTGGCCTGAGGATGAAGGGTGAATTTCCCCAATGAAGTCTAAGCCCCATTGTTGAAATGGTTTTTCAGTTGAAATGGGCTTGAGAGGTAAGGGTAGCAACTTTTTCTTCCCTTCAAAGATCTGACATTTATGACATGACATCACAAACTTTTTTGAATCAGCAAATAGGGAGGGCCAATAAAATCCAGCCCTCGAGATTTTATCAGCTGTTGATTTCCAATACGGTCGAGGTAACCACTAACCAATCTTTTAGTTACAGGTCCTAGCCTACCTGCAACCAGAGAGGGCTCTCTCTTTATGATTTAACTTTGTTGGTTGGTGATTTTAGGCTAGTTATGGTGTGTTGATTTTGTTTTTGTTCCAAAGATGCCTATCCAATGGTGTGCTGATTTTTTCAATATTGTCTTTGTTGGACTTGAGGGAGTTACGTATAGTATTGCGAGATTTGAGTGCATCGTAAATGTTAATCTTCCTCAAAATACAAGTTTGTGAATAATTCCTTGGATGAATGGAAGGGCAACCGTAGCAATAGGATTGTTGGAATCTTTCTTTGCTTTCCTTTAATCATTAATGATTAAATTATTAATACTTTATATTTTTATCTACATGGTGAATCAGTAACTGCCTGGCCTAATCTATGGGAGACCCATGATCAAACCTCATAGCTACCACTATAACACCAAGAGCATAACGAACCACCTGCAAGTCGGGTATACTTAAGTTCCTATGATTTTAGAAAGAGTAGACTCACACGAAAGGGGAATCCACCCCTCTAGCCGCCAGCACATCAGGTCATTGTACTCAATGAGATTTGAACTTTAGTCGCCCCAAGCTTCGCCCATGTGACTTACCGTCAAACCATATTATTAATTTTTTACTGAATTATTATTGATATTTTGAATTTTATTAATTTAATAATATTATTAACTCATCAATTTGATTCAATTTCATCTTTTATAGAGTTGATATTTTTTAAGTTTATATTATTAATTTTATTTATTTCTTTGTATATTTTAGTTTTTAATAATTTCATTAAAAAGAATTTTAATCTATTGTTAGTAATAATTATATGATTATTATTAAAGATTTTTTTTATGTTTATATTTAATTTTTGAATTTGATTATAAATATTATTAACATTATTAATATTGATCCTCTACCCCAAATATTATGATATTAATATGAGTTATTCGATATTGTATTGATATTAAGAATTAATATTAATAATCAAACTCAATATTATTAATAATGATCTCTTTCACAATTTTTATTATGTGATTCATTATTATTATATTAAATTTTATGAACTTAGTTATTTGGAGATTATAACCCACATAATTAGAGACAATTTATTCACCAAATCACTCTAGTTAAGATCGTGTAACTAATTTACTTGTTAAATATGATATTTATTATTATATTAATTATCCATAGTAATTTAAACATTAATTATTAAATTATTAACTTTTTTAACTCAATATATTACATTAGAATATCATTTCTTAGTTATTAATGAATGATTTCTATTCCTAGTTTAATTGTCAACCAAAACACTCTCAGCATATGGAGAAATGTTGTAATGTTTAAAATTTTGAGTTGATAAATAAAATAAACATAAAATTAAAATTAAAATAAATATAATTATCAATTAAACATTTTACGTAAAATAAAAATAAAATAAAAACATAAATTAGTAATTAACAATTAAACAGCCCTATATCCATCTTAATTCTAGATCTACCAAGCACTGAGAGGGATAAAATATCTTGTGATGAAACCTCTTTTACATTCAAAAGGGTTTTTATCCCTCTCCACCCTTGGTATATTTGGAGTTAATATGGATCTAGCTTGATTTATTTGTAATGAAATAATTATTAATATTAATTATTCCCTTTATTTGTCTAATCCATACTTTGAATAACATTCATTATTATTTAAGGAGAAAATAACCTTTAAATAATTAATTATATTCTATTAAATTAATAAATATATTTGACTTAACAAAAATATTTGACTTTTCATATCAGTCCCTTAGAATTTAGGGTTCTTCCCCAATTTATTATCTTGCCTTGATCAAATTTTCATCATTCATCTATCTTAATTATCAACCACAATCTATGGTCCAAAACATAGACACTAAAATTACTAAATGGATGGATTTAGAAGAAGCTTTAAAAAATGAATTTATTTAATTATTTGCTTGAATTTTTTTAATAAAAATAAATTTTAAAATATAAAAAAATAAACAATTAAAAAAAATATGTATAGAATAAAAAAATAAACACAAACCAAAAAAAAATGAAATAAGCCCACATCTAGGCCTCATCCTCTTGGAGCCTTACATGAGTCCAACATGCATCTTATCCCCTATATCATTCTCTTGACCCATAAAGAAGAAGAGCCGGAAGGGGAAAATGGGAGGCCGATGTTTTCAACTCTCGAGAACCTTTTGCTCAATTTTGCAAAGTTATAGAGTTCCAAAATCTAGGCATCCAAGAGATGAGGAAAGGGAGAATGCAGTGACTTGAGTTGTTGCAATTTTTGTGATTGTAGATATTCCTTCGACCTCTTGGGATCAACCTCTGAGAGGTATCATTTGGATAATTATTATAAAATGATCTTGAAGGGCATGTTTGAAATTTGGTTGGGTGAACTGAGTATGATTCTCTTAGCATAAGAGTTATCACATAGAGCCCAGATGGGAATAACTTAATGTAAGTATAGAAGAAATTGGATTCTTATGTTGATGGAATTGTGGCCTAGCATCTAGAACTTATGGATGGGTTATTAGCAGCTTTAGAGATGAGGTTTAATAGGATTCAAGCCTTTACAGATTCAGATATTTTGTATGATAAAGTAAAGTATTTGGGTTGGCGTAAAATCAATGTAAAAATGAATTTTGAAGAACACATATGTGGGAACTCTATTGAAAATCTGTCTATAAATACCCATTAGTAGAAATTTGTAGGAAAAGGTTCATCTTGAAAGAAATCTCTAATTGATCAGAAAAGTGTCCAAATGTGAAAATCATTTCGCATAATCCCATCTTTAAAATCTATGTCAAGGAAACCCATTTGAAAAAAAAACAAGTTCTTTTCCTATTGTTTTTTATATACTCTAGACCTAGACATAATCAAAACCCATGCTTGGTTGTCTTCAACATTCTCACTATAGTCAAGGAGTCCACCATTTTCCACTTATAAATTTTCAATCATCACAAATTATGTAGTTACGATTTCACTCACATGACTATTAGTCTTGGTGACCACTGCCATTCTCTAAATCACCAAGGGCACTTTTCAGATCAACCTCCCCAAAAGGATCCAACAAAGTCCCTTAAAATGAAGGGAGAGTATTGAATGCAAAAACCCATTAATCTCTTTTTCATTCCTTGAGGAGAGGGCGAAGCTTTCCCTTATGGCCATTGATACAGAAAACATGTGTCACATTCAAGTGTCAAAATATTTGCTCATAATTTTTTTTTCATATATGACAACAACCATTGGATTTATTTCCAAACAAAATTACGAAGTGTGATATTATTTTCTTGTACTAAAGATAAAATTTGTATGTAAGTTTTTTTTTCTTAATGATATAGTTAGTTCACATATAATATACACTAGTACATCTTTTTCATGAAAGGGTCAACTAGTTGGTTTATGACTTATATCGGTCGAATTAAAAAAATGTAGATAGTCACTAGGGAAATATTTAGGTAAGTTTGAAATGATATCTATGATTAATATTTAAAACTCTTATTGATATTTTTTTTACAGAAGTTGTAGATGGAATTGTTTTGATTACTATGAATTAAAATAACTCATCAATAGATTATCCTTTCTATTTTTAAAGTTTTTAACGAATCATGCCCAAGGGCGTTTCCTCATATAACAAACTTCCTTTGGCTTAGGTTCCAGGTGAGTAGTCATTTCTTCAAAATCACAAAGTACTACTCATCCATTTTGAAACTCACACCATTCAAGTGGAAGTCAAGGAAGACCATCGCAAAAATGAAACCTTAGTGGATGGTTTAACCCAATGTCAACATCATAAGTGAACAAATTCCCTATAGTTAAGATTACCCAATTTTAGTTTTTTTCTCTAGATTTACTATTATTGATGTTGACTAGTGAAAAATTCACATTATAGTTGTTCTAAGATGTTAAAATGAATTGTGAATTTCCTGGTGGAGTGTTTGATGTCTATAATAAATGATTTAAAAAGATCTTACTATCGCATTTCTCATGATTTATAAACTAATAGAATTCCATAATGAATTCTTTGCTAAGATTATAGGCTCAAATTGTCATGGTTCGAATCATATAAATAAAATATATAATAGGATGTTTGTCAAATTCATAAGTTGAATATTTCCAGGATCACAATAATACATTACTAGGATTCCATCATGCATTTAAGTCAGGCGGTAAACTATTGCTTATTCTTAAGAAGTGATACTCTCAAATGGTTAACAACAATAATTTGTTTAGAGGGTCCATCAAATAGCATAGAGCATCACTAGAAAAATATTCTTGTATCATAAATGGAATATATTTATCATAAACTCGGGTTCAAAGCCTTTTTCTAGTTATGGATTTTGTTGTCCTTCACCTTATTTGTTGTAGGTAAGTGGTTTCATAGCTCTTGATTGTTTGATTGTGATGTGTCTTTTCCTTTGATAATAGGGTACTCTAGCTACTACCTTCTATTTTCAAAAAGAAAAATCTAACCTTCAGAAATCTTATTTAGAATTTTGAAATAAAAAACAAGGCAAAATAAAATTATGACAAATTTTCGAGAACCATGAAGTTACAGAGAAGAGTAGGTTGATTTTGTAATGCCCAATTCATAAAATTCACCACCTAAAGAGGTTTGGTGTTCACCATGCAATGTCTTATACTCCCCATGTTTTTTCCATACATTCAGAAGTAGGGGGTAAAAATAATATTTCATTTTGTTATTTCAAATTCAAAATTTTGTTACTTATGCTTTTCAAATGCATGTAGTTCATATATCCCTCATTTTAGTGTATGTAACCTTCTTGCATGTAGGGATTAAAGTCGTTATGGTGGGTTTTAGGGTCAAAATTCTAAATATGGATCTAATACCATGTGTAAGAATGATCAAGGTCAATAATGGTGGCCAAATTCCTATTCCAACTAGACCTCCAATCGGTTTCATCACTTTCCTTGATTATAGCGGTATTTACTATTTTTAGTAGTTTTTCAGGTCCTCAACTTCCAAAGTTGTTTTCACCCCTAAACGAAATTTTTTTTAAGGCCTGTAGTAAGCTCGTGGTCATAGGAAGGGGTTTCCATAAATCATGTAGTACTCAGCGAAATATTTCCAATGAAGTATAGTATGTGCCAAACAAAGATCATATGACCAAGTTACGACCTCAGGAAGTTGGCTTCCCAACTAACCCCAATGAGGCCCACAAATTCTTAGTGTTCCACCTCTTGGGGTTATGGTTTTGGTTATTTAGGGTTCCCCTTTTTTGTTCAAGAATAAAAATTCCCTTGAGCCTCATTGTAACATAGTTCAGAGGCGTGTGGTTGCCACATCCTTCTTAGAGAGAAGTTACCATCACCCGAGCTAGTTTATTTTCATTCTACTTGTAAGCATATTTAAGTTCTTTGATATTAATGAAATGAATATTTATATATGTTGCTTCTCTATTTTTATGTTTATATTTTCATTTTGTTACTTTTCTGCATAATTCTGGATCAGTGGTATCAGAGTGGTATAATTATGTCCCACAATCCATTATCTCAAATTGGGATTATAGGTTCCTGAGTACATTTTGGTCAAGCCTTTGGTTGATGTTGGATACCAATCTCACTAATTCCAAGGCCTTCCACCCCCAAACTTATGGCCTAACAGAGGTCGTCAATAGGATGATCATGCACATTCGACGCATGTACAACTCGAGGCATCCATGCACATGGGATGAAAGAATCCCCTATTTCCAACACAACTACAATAGATATCTCCATATATCAACTAGGCACAACCCCTTTCAGCTGGGATTATGATTCCAACCACTATGTCCCACTGATGTGGCCATACCATTCGCAGCTACTTAGGTATATTGGGTTCATGTCCAGTATTAAGCTTACAGTTCTAACAACTTGATTGAATGCATTCATCACATATGCTAGTGGGTCCATGGCATTCTAGACATATCCAATGCTAATTACAAGCAACAACATGATCAACATTGGGTGCCACACAATCTCTAGGTGGGCAACAAAGTTTGGTTACATTTGTCGAAGGAGTGCTTTGTTGGGGCCCACCACAAGCTTCACCCACTCTAATATGGGTTGTACACCATCACCAAGTTTGTAGGTGACAATGCCTTTGAACTCAGCATTCCATCATTCCTTGGCCTGCACCGAGTATTTAATGTGGAACGACTGTGACCATACATTCCCCCATTGTTGGACTAATTCGATGTTGTTGAGGAGATGACACCAACATAGCTCAACCCAAGTTGCATTTAACATGCCACAACTAATAGGATCATGGACACATAGATAAAAAAAACATGCCAGTAGAGTATCCAATTACATCGAGTTGTCAAAGTTGGTCAACCCATTCACCAGGGCAAGTGGTGCAATAGGGACTAGGTTCAACAAAACTTTCGTCACCTCATGGAGGTTGTCCATGCAATGGGGACCATTGCTTCCTAAGGGGGAAGAATTGAACCAAGTTTATATTGGTGGCCAACCACCTATTCCACCTAAACCTCCAGTCTATTTCATCAGTTTCCTTGATTATAGTAGCATTTACTATTTTGAGTTGTTTTTCGGGTCCTCAACTTCCGGAGATGTTTTGATCCCATAAATGGAATTTTTTTAAGGTTCGCAGTAGACCCATAAACATAAGGGTCTACAACAAATCCTATAGTACTTAAAGAGATATTTCCAATGAGGTATCGCACGCTGGAAACGAAGATCATATGACCACGTCACAACCCCAAGAAGTTGGTTGCCCAACTAACCCCAACAAGGCCCACAAACTCTTGGAATTCCATATCCTAGGGTTAGGATTTTTGTTCTTTGTGGTTTCCATTTTTTTTCAGAGGCATGTAGCCACCACATCTCTTCTCAAAGATAAGCTACCATCACCCGAGCTAGTTTATTTCCATTCTTCTTGTAAGCATCTTTCAGTTCTTTGATATTAATGAAATGAGGATTTATTTCTAATGCTTCTTTGTGGTTATTTTTATATGGTTATTTTGTTTCATTCCTGCATAAGTTCGGATCAAAGAACCCATTCTGGGGTCCTCGAACTATAAGAGACTTCCACAATTTCACAATAAAAATACAAGAGATTTAACATATAAAGATATATATGTCACAATATATTAAAAGCATGTAAAAAGAATTTTATTTATGGAAATTTTCATAGCTTAAAAAACAACAACAACAATACCCAGTTATGGTGGCTCAATTGTAGTGCTCCTACTAGGAACACCTGATTAAATATGCCACCCTACCAACTAACAAAGTCTATTTGACTTCCTAGGCTAATAAATATCCATAGGGTCCCTAGCCCTTAGAGCCCAAGTGAAAACCATAGCCGTGGTGTGTCTGAGATCCTTATATCAACACCCCTCTAGTGTTCAACACCAAAATCCACCTCATAGTGATAGAAAACCTCTGCATTCCCAATTTCCAAAGCCAAAAGTCAACCACTAGTTCCCAAAACCAAAATCCACCCAAACTCATACCCAAGTTTCACCCTCCAAAGTACCTCCATAACAATCCCCTCCCTCCACAAGCTTCCCACACTTATCCTCCCCCTATGTCAATGCCCTAAACCCCATCATTAATGTACCAATCACCATTCCTTTACTGAAATGGCTCCCACCTATTCTCTTATCCTCAAATTAATTTGAGGGGATTAGACCTGGTTAGGTAATAAAGATAATAAAAAATAAATAAAAATTCTATAATAATAATTAATAAAATAATAATAATTCTTTTTATGGTTAATCAAATCAAGACGAATTTGTGAGAATCCTAATTAATTAAATATTTAATTAGTCATAATAGCTATAAATCATTAATTAATTATTAATCACAATTAAGGGATTAATCAACCAATAATAAAACTGAACTATTAATCAAGTTTAATCATAATTATAGGATATTAATGTATTCTTGCATGGTATGGACATGTAGCTAGCATATACATATCTGATAAGTATACTAATAATACTTATAGGAGTCAATCACAGAAATAAATCACTCAGTAGGTAGGTTAAGAACCTCACATATGATAATAGGATCAAGGATAAGGCATTACAAGGCAATACGATATAAGGATAACATATCAATTTCTTGTAATAGGGAAGGTCTCACGTCAAGCTTATTACCAAAATGTGAAACAATGCAAGAGAGTAAAAAAGCGAGAGTATAACAATAACTACCCTAATAGTCACTACGTTATTCTTATATCTATGTATTATATTCATGAATCGGGTTTTACTTAGTAAATAATGTTTTAAACTTTCACATAACTCTACTTGTAATAATTATTCCCAAAGAACAAATAAGTAGAAGTCAAATAGTCCCAAAATTGAAAATGTTCACTCACCAAAAGTGGTTCTTCTAAGTTCTTTACATTGCAAGCCAATGATAATAATAAATAAATAAATATTACATTCACATTCTCGAAAATTACTACATCTTAGATAATTATACAAATGAATTTGTTTTCTTGCCAAAAGAATGCAATGTCCCTAACCCTAATGAGGCAATGCTACATAGCCATAATCTAATTTTCATTAGATAATTTTCCCATATTCTTATAGAAGTATATAACTTTATGACTACAATTATTAAACCCTGACACACAACATATTTAAGATGTATAAACAAAAATTATGTTTAATACCCAACAAACCCTAATTAGTAGAACTCCAAAAATGCAAAAATAACTTGCACTCAACATCTAGGGTTTACATGCAACGTATTTGACCCATGCTTTGTAGAATAATACCTACACATTGTTATTAAATCCCAACTCGAATAAATATTAAATAAACATAGTTGTAAATCATGCACAATGGAAATAATTAATTGAAAATAGTTAAATGTGTGACCCTGAACTCATGGTTTCAACCATAAAATGTATAATCACCATAGAAATAAAATCCTAAATATATAAACCAACAGACTAAAAATAGTGAACACTTATCTGAGTAAAAATGGGCAACTAGTTATAGGAGCTCCATGTTCCACCCAATCATAGACCTTGTGGTTCATCAATCTCAACCACGGGTCAGACCCGAGTTGGGTTTGCAACTCCAGAGACAACAATAAAACAATAATAACAACATCTCCGTGGATAAGGAACTGGCTCAACAGTTTCAAATCCCACCACTATGCTTTGTTTCCCCAAGCCTACGCCTAAGTGATACACCCTTCTTTGTGACCTACTAGTCTCTCTACAATGCCCACCTTCTAGGGTGCCTTATGGCTAACCAGGAACTTATCAGCATAGGGCTCCAAGAGCTCATACTGCTTCCAAGATTTTAAACACCCTTCTAGGCCATAACCAATTAAGCCCTTGGTCAGTTCTAGAACCTAAGTGGCACACCTCTCTTTGGGCTCTACTAGTCCCTCTTTGATGGCCACCTTCCAATGCTCACCAACCGATATCAAAGCCAAAACAATTCCCATCTAGTTCTAAAACCCAATGCATATAGATCGGTGTTTGGTTGCTTCAAACTGAGATCACCAAATATCTAATTAGTTCTAGATTCCAATCACAGGACTCACTGACTAAAAATCCCTAGTCAATTCCATAATCCTATCACAAGGCTCACTAACTAAAAATCCCCAGTCAGCCCCAGAACCCCACATCATGTTCATTGGCTACTTCATAACCAAATTCTACTTTCCACCTCTTGTCATGGAATGATTGACGAATACAAATGATGGTGATCTAATGAAAGCACGGTGATGAATGGTGGAGATGGATGGATGTATGGCCCCTTGCTCATATATTTTTATAATGCATGGACCCTCTTCACCATGTGCATGCTTGGCCCTTTTCTGCCATGTGGCACCTCCGTGTAGCGTTGTTGGCCCCTAGGTGCATTTTTCCCAAATTTAAACACCATAAATCATTTCATGTCACTATGTAGTTTCTCTATCCCCCATACTCTTTTCAATGGAGTGGGATTTGCAACTAACCGTTATTCTATTAATAAAATATGTACACCATTTACAATATATTTACAATCTTGGCCCTTTAGCCATTTAGCAAAAAATGGCACATACATATCGGGCATACCGTCACCAAAATAATAATTACATAGGTATGTAGGGCCGCCAAATAACTATGGATCACCAACTTATCAGTTACACGTGATTATTACATTAATATTTCAGGGGCAAAACTAGAGTGTTATTAAGAGGCTCTCAATATTTCATCTCTTTCCATACATCATGAATAGAATTATAATCTACCTCATTTAGAGCATGAGGTGCACTAAGAGAGAGAAACATTAACATATCCAATTTTTCTAAATAAAATATTGATTTATCATCATCTTTTATTTGATTTAATTTTGAGAATTCTCTTTCATACACTATTGTACTAGTTGTAATAACAAGGATATCTTTCCACAGTTGAATCAAACATGGAAATCCTTCAAACCATTCATGTTCACCTCCACATAGATACCATGCTACAAACATATGTTTTCTTGGGTATGATCTATAAATAGTACAAATAAACTCAACAATTCCACCCCAAAATCTAACACTATCTACAATAGGTAAGTCCCAATCACGTAGTTTCTCACATAAACATGTTAGACATCATGTTATTTGAGAGTCGCTATCATTCATATAATCATAATAATTATGAGGACTAAAAAAGTTAGCAACATTAAAAATAGTTAAATATGTGAATCTTGCACTTAGAGAATTAGTCACCAATGAACACAATTTTTTTCCCCAAAATAGTGCAATCATCTAGTGTCTCTAATCTTTGTGACTTTGGAAGACTCAAACTTTAATGCATATACATGTTGTTGGAAATAATGCTGAGAGGGGTAGTGAATCAGTATTATCAAGTCAAATATTCCTTTTCCCAAACAAATGATATACGCTACTCTAGTTAGTTAAACACGCGTATATACACATCTATGCAGAAGGAAAACTGCATATACAAGGCAAGCTTTTAATTTAGATTGTTAATCTGTGTTACATAAACAAATAACCAGTAACCAGAGACAGTAAAACAGAACAAAAGGAAAATCACGCACAAGAACACAAGATATAAGGTGGAAACTCAATGTGGGTGAAAACCACCTACTGCAATTCGTCTCTATCTTCTTTTAAATTAGAAACTTCTTTTTCAATGCACTGGTGCAGTCCTTTACCAGTACGCAGGCTTCAACCTGCAGAGAGCTACAACCCTCTCTCGTTCTCCAGCTTCTCCTGGAAGGGAGCTACAACCCCCTTTAGCTCTTGCACTAGCCAAGATACTAGTACGTAGGTGCTGGCCTACAGAAGGCTACAACCTTCTCTTTCTTCCAAGGACCACGTTTCATAATTTTTTAGACTGGATCCATAAACATAAATCAATCATCAAGAATCAACCAATCTCTTTTCTACCAATTAGATCTGAATCAAGTAGATACTTCTTTGACAATTATACCCAAAACATAGTACCAGAAACCACACACTGAACCCATAATAGAGCAGCAATAAACAGAAGCAGCTAGATCACAACTCAAAGCATATACGCTATTTCAATAACCTGCAACATGCATGCGTATGCTTCTGTGTTTGGAACAACCTGCGTATACGCTGTTTTAATTGACTAAACCAGCGTGTATACGTGCCTTCGCTTCACTGAACTTGCGTACAGATCTATAAAGGATAATTCGCTCTTCCAACTATTCAAAAACACTAATTAACCCAGATTATCAGTGTTATAGATCAAGCAAGGGCCACATAAAATAGACCAAAATCATATAAATATACTATCATTCAAACTTAAATATTATGACCCATCAATAGAACTTATCCTTCTTCTTTTTGCTAAGGTTACTCCTTTATTCAGATCCAGATCTGCACCATAACCCAATTACCAGCATTCAGATCTACCACTTTTCATATATTCAATAATAATTCAGATGATCTTTTGCCACATGATCTCCTTCCTCTTTTATAGTCTTAGGCCTTCCACAATACCATGGTCCAAAACCATAATATTTCAATACCATGAACCCAAAACTAGGGATCAACACATATGAAGAGACGCCATGGTCCAAAACCATAGGTTCAAATCCCAAGGACTAACTACCATAGTCCAAGAGCAAGTTCCCCAACATATATGTGCTTTTGTAACGTATAACATGCGTGTATACGTGTCTTCATCTAGATGAACCTGCGTATATGCCTTTTTCTTCTTTCTGAGTGCCTGAATTGAGATCTGTCACCAAGATGAGTTGCCATCAAGGACAACACCAGAGCCATAGCATCAAACCTATGCCATAATGCCAAAAATCTCCCCCTTTGGACTTGATGGCAACACCAAGATCCTCTTTCATTCTCCCCCTTTGTCATCAAGGGAAAAGGGGTGTGCTCCCCCTGAGTATATGCTGAAATCTCTGTCCTGTTGTGCTGACCATGCTCCCTTTGACTGTAGGCAAGATCTGCGAACCATGACATATACATCATAAAAGACCTTCCTATCACCAAAAGACTCAATACATACATCCTTCACCCAACCATGTGGGGATCATCTACCCAACCAAGTGGGGATACATCAGAAAATTAGATATGACAACCTAGTACATTGCATCTTCATCCCAGGCATAGTGGGGAAACCAAAAATAGGCCATTACATGACCTTGACACCATAAAAGAGATACATGACATAGAGACGAAATATGTAGAGCAAGACTTATGAAAGTCACCAAGCAGCAACATCTGTCAATCACCATTCAGATCAGCAACCATGATTTCTTTTTGTTCTCCCTCTGCACTTGTTCCACCAACAACAGTTGTGAACAAGAACCATAAGCATCTAAGATAATGCCAACAATGGATCATTAGAAGTTTATCTGCTCCCCCTGAACCAGTGCCAGATGGTCTCTTTCAGACCCATATCAGACAAATTCCAACCAGAGCCTTTCCCTTCTGATATCCATCAAACCTCCATATACGCTACTTTCTCTACACCAACCTGCGTATGTACGCGGATCCTCCTCAAAAAACTCGCGTACACCCCTTTTTCTCTGAAACAGACAAATTTAACAGCAAGATGATGCATCAACTACTCCCAGCTTTTGTCTGAGATATTCAAAGGTTTCCCTGGGCAGTGGTTTGGTGAGAATATCAGCAACTTGTTCCTTAGAAGGAACATACTCCAATTTGACCTTTTGTTCCAACACTTGTTCCCGGAGAAAGTGATACTTGATTGGTATGTGCTTGGTCTTTGAATGCATGACTGGGTTCTTTGAAATGCTGATAGCACTTGTATTATCACATAAGATGGAGATAGGTGGTGTACAAGTGATCTGAAAATCCTGCAAAGGTTTGCATCATCCAAAGGAGTTGAGTGTAGCAAGATGCAGCTGCCACATATTCCGCTTCAACTGTAGATAAAGCAATCAAACTCTGTTTCTTGCTGAACCAGGATACTAATCTGGAACCCATAAAGAATGCACCACCACTTGTGCTATTTCTGTCATCCACACTTCCCGCCCAATCTGCATCTGTATAAGCATGAAGAGTGGGATATGTATCTCTAGGATACCATAAGCCATAGTTTTGAGTTCCTTGAGGATACTCGAAAATTCTCTTTACTACCTGAAGATGAGTTTCCTTAGGATTTCCCTAAAATCTTCCAACTATTCCCACTGCATGCATGATGTCTGGTCAGGTACCTGTCAAATAAAGTATGCTTCCAATCATGGATCTATAGGTTGATTGATGCACTGCTGTTGATTCATCATTTGCACTGAGACTACATCCTGTAACCATAGGGGTACATACTGGTTTTGAATCTTCCAGGACATACTTCTTCAGAATCAACTTGAGGTACTTGGTTTGAGACAAGAAGATACCACCTCCATTTTGTTGGATTTGCAATTCAAGAAAGTATGTTAGTTCTCCAAGCAAAGACATTTCGAATTCTTTCTGCATCACCAAGGCAAAGCTTTGACTCATAGATTCTTCATTGCTGCCAAAGATAATGTCATCTACATACACAACAAGTATTAGAAATTTGTTATTTTCAATTTTTATATAAAGGTTGCTATCTGCTAATCCTTTTGAAAAGCCTTGTTGATGAAGATATTTGTCCTAACGATAGTACCAAGCCCTTGGAGCTTGTTTAAGACCATAGAGAGCCTTTTTTAGTCTGCATACAAGATTTGGATCATTCCCAAGAATGAAACCATCTGGTTGCTCAATGTACGCTTCTTCTTCTAAGTCCCCATTCAGAAAGGTTGATTTCACGTCCATTTGAAATACTTTGAACTTCTGAAAGCTTGAGAGAGCAAGAAACATTCAGATGGCTTCAAGTCTAGCAACAGGAGCAAAAGTTTCTTCAAAATCTATTCCTTCTTGTTGAGCATACCCTTTGCAAACAAGTCTAGCCTTGTTTCTAATAACTTCCCCATTTTCATTCAAT